>JARFOD010022040.1:0-10941 GCA_031763545.1 Mopalia muscosa
TTATATGACGACGGACACAAATACAGAACATCACAAACAAATCTGCTTCCCATTACCCTTTAGCTCTGCGAACACCAAGGCATCATAAATCAACCTCTTTTCTCGCCTCTTACTATCGACAGAGGATGCCGAGGAATTATTCTGCAGGGTCATGGCCCACCGGCTCTCTCACGGGGCTCCGAGCTAAAGAAGAACAGGAAGCCGATCTGTTTGTGATGTCTTTATATTGCCCATTAAATGTGTGTATTTATCCCGTGCTGTCTGTGTTTGGTGTCGGGGCTTCACCCATTGGGTTGGCACGCTGTCATGTGAGTGAAACAACCTTAAACCCCAATTAAACAAACTACTCACAGGATCTAGTCCGACGGTAGACCTTCAGGTATATGAGTTACTCGCACGATGTGGCTCGGGCAATCGCGGGAATGGTTTTTACCAGCTTTACTCACTTTTTTCATCGTAATAAGGGAAGGATCAGTATGATGTGGACAACCCGTCGTCATACAAGGGAGAACGACGTTAAACCCCAATCAAACAAATTGACTCATTGATCGTCCAAACAGTGTTTCGTTTTGTGTCCCTGTCACATCTGTTGCACATGCATTCGGATCATCATAATGCGGAGTCCAATGCTAAGAAGACAAATGCCGTGTTGCTAAGCTAGACACGCCATCGCTCACTCATCCAGCTTAGTTAGCTGGTATGGTACCACAGCTGTCCACAACCCTGTAGAAAAGCCTAGCAAAACATATACAGTCGGACACGGTTATACGCAAGTCGGTTAAACGAATAACCTGCATAAAGACATAGAAATGCACAAAAGTACAAAACCATTTCGTACAACCTCAGTGTTAAATAGTCCCTTATATGCATATATATGTATTTATTTATTTATTCCACATATACACATTAGAAATTCAAATGTACATATGGACATGATTGTCTGAAATAAAACTATATTGTATTCTATATCGTTTAATGGAATACATCGGATATAAGCATAGCATCAGTTGAGTTTTTACAATCCTAACATTCAATAATCGAATAAGACAACACGACAGAAGCCTGCTGTTGACTGTATTCAGACCGATCGCATCGAGAACCCAGCTGTGTCGTTGATCCTACCGGTTTTTTAATACGGGTTCGAGTGGCTTCAATTTAATAATAAACAAGCACAGCTAAGGGCTTCAGTGCAATTATAAAGCCAAAGGCATGGTCTACAATTATGATTAGAACTAGAACAGTTGCATTAAAGTTGCAACCATGAGAAGCTTGTACAAGAACACAGCCTATCATGTTGCGATTAAAACAAAATTTCAGATAAATAAAATTACACAGATGTAATGCATTTGCCCTACCTGTACCGCCTTCTGATAATGATGTTGTTGAAGAAATAGACGAGGCATAGAGCATGATTTTGAAACAATTTAGAGACTGAATGCAAAGTCAAATAAAAACGATAGTCCAGACCAGCCTGTAGATTCCGATGACGAAGATTTGGAGAGTGAATTAACACATACACCAACTTAATTTGAAGCTATGCAAACCTGTGGCCTTTTAAGGCGATATCTAGAAACGAACGGGCATGATATGAATGTCTATTATGACTTGGAAGCAATGGCGCACAAAAGCATTTCCCTGACCAGGAAACAAAAGAAAATCTCAGATTTTTATAACTGAATCAAAATACACAATTTAACTTATTCAATTAAGCAAACATTTATCTTTTGTGATGTTCTGTATTTCTGTCCGTCGTCATATAAGTGAAATACCCTTGAGTACGACGTTAAACACCAATAAAACAAACAAATCTGTTAAAGGTTAATTTTTATAGCGAAATAAAGCTCGTATTTTCTAAGCCAAGAGATCTTGAACTTGAAAGCCCGTTCCATCCGGCTATAACCGCTAGCTACTATTATTAACGCGACTTAAAGTAATATAATCTGGTTATGCACTCTGGGATTACGATATAGAAGCTGGATTAATAATTATTGTTTACATATCTGTTTGTGACAGTCGCTAATTAAAATGAATGAAATCAATTGATAAGTTATGTGATAACGGGCTTTATATGGTATTTCAGACAACAGTAATATAACATGTGGTCAATAAAATAACTAAATTAAACATAACATCAAGATTTAGAATAAAAATGGCTAAAAGGATCTTGATTTGATATTTAAAGCGACCATCCGTGACAAGCTTTTTTTATTTTGTCAGCGGCTATAACAGAATTAAGTGTTGACATTAAAAAACCACTCACTCATAACTGTATCTGAGGTAAGATTTAACATTGTCAAACTGACAGCACATGAGTTGAAATCTGTACTGATTTTATTTAGCATTGTCATGTTGATAGCCTACGACTAGATATATTAACTGAATCTATATAATATTGTCATTCTGACAGCACATGCCTAACTATTTTTACTGATTCCATATAACATTGTCATGTTGACAGCCCATGACTTAATAATTTTTACTGATTCTATACAACATTGCCATAATTATACAATTTCTGGATGTTTGCCATGTTGACAGCACATGTCTCGATATCTTTACTGATTTAAATAACATTGCCATACTGACAGTACATGGCTTGAAATTGTTTACTGATTCTAAATAACGAGAAGTCTATCAAGCAGAAATATGAAACCAGCCATTACCCAGTCTCAACGGCATAGTGACCAGATCAGCGCTGATTGATAAACAAGCCCCCAGCCAGACAAAGAGAAACCCCAAAGGACATTCATTGGACGTGGAGTCTTGGGTATATCATGCTAACGCTGTTTTTACCGCTTTTCAAACGTTATATTTTACCCATAAGGCGTCAGTGGATACTGACATCTAAAGTGCCCAAGGCTAAATATCTTTACTGATTTCCTACTGCATTATCATGCTGACTGCTCCTGACCAAATATCTTAACTGATTCTATATAACATTGTCGTGCTGACTGCACATGATTTGATATCTGTACTGATTCCATATAACATTGTCATGATGACAGCACATGATCAAATATCTTAACTACTGACAACATGCGTTAAGTGAAGCTACTTATTTTAGTTGTTCGAAAGACAGTTTGATTGGATTTATACGCCTTCTGTAAATCTTTCGTTCACATTACGATGTAATGGCCCAATTGATGGGGAAAACCACAAAGGTGTCATTATGATAATACTCTTGCAAAACCCCATATAATTTTATAGGGCTCCATAGAAAAATTCTTCAAGATTTTTTTCCAAATTCCTAGGATTTGTCTGTAAGGGATATTTGTTTTGTTTGTTTGATTGGTGTTAACGTCCTACTCAAGGGTATTTCACTTATATGACGACGGATTGTTCACTTCATACTGTACACAGCCTCATTACGGTGGAAAACCGGAAGGAAACCTCGTAAAACCACCCCCGCGATTGCCGGAGCCACAACATGTGACTCGCTCATATACCTGATGGTCGAAAGGCGGACTCGAACCTGTGAAAGGTAAATCGAAGCACGTTCAGATCAGGAAGCGCACTCGCTACCACTGAGCCACGCCGCCGCGGGCCTGTAAGGGATAAGTTAGGACTGCAAAAAAAATATATTCCGCCATGACAGATTGATATCTCCGTGTCCCCTAGCCCCAAGAACCTAATGGCAACGAGAAACTACCCCCAACGGCGCTTTCAATACATGATGTGCAAATGGCGATGTGGGCATAGACTAAAATATGCCTTTATTTCGATAAGAGATGTGAAAGCTGTTTACACATCTTAATGTTATTCACTGTAATAATCAGATCTTTCCTCAGCCCATTTTGTATTTCTGTTTTGGAGTAATAGTTGTTTCTTTATAACTTTATGTCCTATAAATAAATAAATATATAGGATGGAATTGAAATTAGATTTATTAGTGTAGACTGACTTGAGCCACATCTCATACATCAAGCGACAAAACACGTGAAGAATAAAGGTGTATACTAATGTATAATGGTTTTATATTAATGAGGCGGGAAGTGGAATTGATAGAACTGTTTGCATGGAACACACAGAGTGATCAAGTGTTTACAAGAGAATTGCATTTAATGCGTCAAACCACCAACATAGATATGAATTGACCACAACCAAGAACAAACATTTTATTGCTATATAGTTGTCTGTACTACAGTTGTGTGATTGGCAGATGACAAAGCGTAGGTAGTCCAGAAACCGCCTTTAAGAGAAAAGCCGTCTCCCTGTGATAGCTATTCTTAAAAAGAAGCGGATTGGTCGTTGATGCAGCAACAAGCGAGTTTAGATGAGGTAAATGCGACAGCACTGTCAGTATCTCAGTAGACTGTAGGCCGTCAGCATCACGGGAAACATGGATCCAGATACACTCCATCTGTACGATAATATTACGGTTAATCAGACAGCCATAAACGGATCGATTCAGTTTGTTCCACCTGTTTTCTTTAAGCATATAGTAAAAGTTCTCCAGTTGTACTGTGCGCCCTTTGTGATGCTCTTTGGTATCATAGGTAATGTTATATCGGCCGTAGTTTTTCTCTCGACGCGTTTAAGGAAACTTTCTTCGGCGATATACTTGCTAGTGTTAGCTATATCAGATTCGTTGTTTCTGCTGGCAAACTTTTTCGTGTGGTTAAGTTATCTCAACGTCAACATACTGAATGTAAATATTGTTTGCCAACTGAATGTCTACTGTATTCATGTTTCAAGTTGCCTTTCTGCTTGGCTTGTTGTTGGATTTACGGTGGAACGCTATATCGCGATTTGTCATCCTTTACGAAGATTAAAAATGTGTACTGTTTTTCGTGCCAAGGTTGTTACCTGTAGCCTGGCTGCATTTTCTGCACTTCTTTATTCCTATACCTTATGGAGCACTGGACTATCAGATGGAGAAGTACAATATTGCCGTACCAACAGCGACCATGTGGAAATTGTGGCAGTCATGGGTAATTTGGATGTAGTGATAACTTTGATTATACCGGTATGTACGATTTTTTGGTTGAACATTACAATGCTTATTCAGATATGTGGCATTTATAAAACTTCCAACGACATTCGCGCATCACACAAATCAAACGAGACAACAAGAAACAAAGCTCAGGTTAAGATTACCAAACTGTTAATCATTGTGTCCACGGTGTTTCTGGTCTTGAATTCGCCCAGTGGAGTTCTCAGGGTGAAATGGTTCGTACAAAAACTTATGGACAGTGAATATCAAGCTTCGGTTCCAGAAAGAATGCTGCAGCTTGTTTTTCAATTCTTTTTTACTGTCAATTTTGCTATCAACTTCATACTGTACAGTTTATGTGGGAAAAACTTTCGTAAATCACTCCAAGCCTTATGTGGAAGCCGCTTTATTAATCGACGACGCACGTACAAACATTCAGCTAAATATTCGTCAGCCTACGACACTTATACAATGTGTGATTCAGTGTAAAAAAAAAAAGACATCAACTGCTGTCGGAACTCAGTGGTCAGGAGTTCGTGCCTTGTATTTGGAAAATCATCTCTTAAATATCCCGGTGAGCAAAGTGTTTACCAGGGTTGGCAAAGACATATGGAATTAAAATATTTTAAAATCTTTTTATTACATAAAATTATATATACATATATGTAAATATAAATGTCACTTTTTATTGGATCTAAATGAATACAAATTTCTTTTCCATTTGACTTTTGTTGACGATTGTTTTTGATATCTTTAATATAGGCGCTTTTTCAATCGGAGTTCATTGTTAGTGACACGCTGCCATATTGACATGCATCAGCTCGTGTTTCGTGTCTTATTTTGGTTGCTAATACTAGATATGCCGTATTAATATAATTATAGATACAAGCGCTGCTAATTATAGCCTAATCTTAATTACACTACGAATTAAGATCTGACCTTACTTAGCAGTAAGTTGACACAGGACCTGTTAACCAGATATGGACAGCATATGTAATTAGCATCTTCCCATAAACTCAGTTGCATCGCTTACGTAATTAGATTAACATATTTCTGAAATGAACCAACTCTTTGATTTGGATGAGCATGCTTCATCTAAAACGTGTATAAATATTAATGACTCCCCACCTCACACAACCACCTCCCCCCCTGACGCCTGAAGGTATTTTATACATTAAACACTGCACCAAAACTACAACAAAGAAAACGGATACATAGTTCTACAGTTCAGTCGGGCTAAGCATATTGTATTCAATTTTATTAGTTGTATTAATTACGCCTGCCTGGAAAAAAAACATGGATTCATGGTTACAAAATAATAGCACTTAATTTTAATTATAGCTACGAACAAAGACATTCTCAACATATTTCCGTCATCAGTTACAACCTTTTAGCTCCAACGTTATCTACCAAGAGCCACCATTGATAACTGTATAACGATTTGCTTGGTGTAAAGTTTTTGAGGGCCAATTAAGGCTATATGTGAAGATGATTTGCTTTACTAGACGATATGGATATTGTTTATTTTGTTTATATTCATTCATGTATTCTTTGATATTATATATGTTCTAGCTAAGGAAGCACTAAGTGCCACACAGGTGTGTTATGCCTGCATGCATAACCATCTTCGTTCTAGAGGATTGTTTCATATGGGCGGGCTTCAGGTGTCATGCTTTATCGATTAACTCAGCAGGTCTACCATTTATTAAATAACGTTGTAAGGGATCGTGCTATAGTAAAATCCAGACGATCGTATGGCTGTATGGCCACTAATATAGTACATAACCACAATCGATATAGAAAAACCGACTACTTTTCTGCTCCACGTTTGACCGGCTTTGTTGACATTAACCACCCAAGGAGATGATACCATGTTGTATATGTACAATAAGTGTATTTTAAATATTATTTTGTTACGCCCTGCTTAAGCCACTGTATATCAGTCGGTAGAGAACACAGATTCGCTTCAAACTGTAGGTTGCATTTTATAAAATATATTAAGTGAGGGAAATTGGCATAACAGACGGGATTGAATAGTTATAATATCCCAAAAATCTCTAAACTTCTTAAATATAATATTACCTTACTCTCTTTACCAGGAAATGAAGGACAGGAATCAACAGTTATATAATTGCAATGACCATTGTTATCTAAAAAAATACAGATAAAAAACATGATAAAAGCAGTCATGTGCGAAGAGAAAGAGCATCAGTTGTCTTAAGTTGGTTGTCCACTAGACGAACTTATGCGCGCCAATCGAAAAATTCTCGCCAGCCCATTTTGTATTACACTAGATCGAGCGATCAACTATAATGACAGCTATATCTAGGTCTATGGTGTCATTTGAGCACTTCACGTTCCTACGCTGATGTTCAGGATTCATCAGTGGGGACTGAAACAGGTTTAGCATTTAGGCCCCTAAGACAGACTCGGCTGTTGCTGACTGACATTTGCTAAACCTAAACGACAAAGAAAGTCCACAGTTACAGTGCGACTATTCCAGATCATTGTTGAAAAAGATAGATGCCAATGGTAACCATTTTGTGACAAGCGTTGAAATAATAATTAACCCTTATTTCCATATGTACAAACACTCACAAAAAACCCAAACAAATGGGTGACAGTTGACATTGGATTAATGTACATATCTGTACAGTGATTCTCTCGACGTGGATACCAATTTCGAGAACAGCATTAAATCCCTTGCGATCTTATTGGCTTGCGTCAATTTTCGCTGCAAAAAAGTTAAAACTTGTCGAACTCACTTTTTCGCAGAAACGAACCGCCAGCGTGCTTACTGTTTTTGGATCACGTCACAGAAAACTGAACATCGCATGCAGAACTTTGAAAAAATTCACTTCTCGGGATTAAATTCGCCTAGTGGAAAACAGGCTTGGGAACGCTTTCAAGCTCAGTCGAGCAACACTTTGACTCGCTGGTTGTGCACGTTGACTAAACCGAGCCATGCACCACATAGGGATTGTGGTCAGCCTTTCGAAAAGCTCTATTATTAAAAGTTACTCGACGAATTCGGAGATCCCTTGGGGATAAATGTGGAGTTACACCAATTTAATAAATAACCACTGTAAATGTTACTCCATTGGTAGAGAATTATACACTGTTAGACAAAGCTCCCAAGTTAAAATCCCAATAGATGCATTCAAATAGTTCCTATTTGTACATGAAAGATGTATTTGTTTGTTCCATAAGGTTTAACCTTGGATTACAATATACAGGGATTTGAAGCTCAGCCTTATCCAGAATCCATCCACATAAAATGTACTGTTCTCATTCGTACGTTTCCGTAAAGATTTCGGAAAACTGGTGAGTTTGACAGTGACAATGTGCATGTGCATTACTACGGTTATAGAAAGCTCATGAGAATCTCCCTCCTTCACCATTGTTTTGTTTGTTGTAAAGATCCACAAAAACATATAAATATTTTACATATATGGCATGTAAATATATAAGAACAAGCATTAACTTCAGTTAGGCGGAAAAACAAATATACTCGAATCCATTCACTAACAATGTCTTGGTAAAAAAAAAACCGAAAACTATTAAAATATACTATTTGCTGGATACTCGCAGTTATTGCAGTGTTACTGAAAGTTTTTTCGTTTTGTTCTGAAAGCTGCTGTTAAATATTAAAAATATTAGAAATATTAAAGAGAGAAATCCAGTAAATTTTGTTCCACACACTGTGTTCTTTGTTTGCGGTAAAGCTTCTCGCTAGTTCCCGCGTACCATGAGAGAGTTCGTGATTTCATCCGCAATTCAAGGTCAAAGCTTGCTGTTGTTACATATCCCTGTGTATTGTTATCACAGGTTTAAAAAAAGTACTCAAAGGCATTTCACTTACATGCTGACAGATTCCCCACCTGACTCTGCTACATAGTAGCCAATACCGTGGACAAACCGGACGTAAGTTCGCTAAAACTCCTCCGCGATTGCCGCAGTCACCTAGTGTGCGCCCCTCGTATACCCGCAGTCGGCTTGGGACTTGATTGCCAGCGATACATTGAAAAAAGATCAGTGATCGACTGAGCCACTATCTATACACCTATAACACTATGTCACTATACAAGAACGTTTAAGCATTTACATTTACAGCACGTTTAAGCTTCAACACTTTCAGATGTAATTCATTGCGCAGATTTTATGGATTAGACTTCAGCCTTTGTGAAATGCCCAAGAGCGTTCTATAAAATACTTATCGCATGACTATTGGACATTGTCACTTTTTTGAATGACTTTTGTGACAACAAATATTCCAAAGAGTAAGAGGCTTTTTGAACACGAATACATGCTTTTATTATGCAAACAATTTGCCGACGTTTGGATAAAAGAACAACATTTCACTAAATCTTTTGTTGTCTTTACGTTTCGGTTTTCGAAAACGTTACGAATAATTAAGTCTTTAGCTCCAGGGTTTTGGTAGATTTCAATTTACAAATGTGATGAATCATTCATTTAAAGGCCTCAAACCAATTAGCTTGCTCGTTTAAGCTATTTTTAAATCCCACATTATTGCTGGCCACCATATTGTTTTAGCATGTCTTAAAAGAGATGGGGCATACTATATTTTCTCTATGGCATATTTAACATTTCTAGTTTGTTTTCCGATAATAAGTCCGGCGATTTTGACATTTATAAATATATATCTTGCGTTCTATTTCACCTGCATAATAATTTTTGCGTAAAATGATGATGATTTTGTAATCTTATTTTTGTCTTAATCTTTAAAATTTGATAAAACCCCAATGGCGTATATAGATCATTGAATTTGGCTTAACAAACGCATGAAGAGGTCAGAGTTTTTACACTTAATCGTTTGCTGTTTGCGTGTTATTGCTTCTGCCATTAAATGCATGTTCTAATGATGAATGAGTTTATATTCGAGTTGAACTGATTGCATTGTTTGAAATTGTGGTGTTACGGTCGCTTCCCTGGTTTTGATGTCGCGACCTGTCGATCACAACGTTTATTTTTTTATATATATATACTTAACAATTTTTCTTTTTAAGTCAAGACATATTTTAACAATAAACAGTTTTCAAACAAAACAATATAGTGACAATATAATTAAGGGTATAGAACTGATTGCAGACGTCGTGGGCTGCTTTTATTCGGTAATTCTGGTGCACAGCGCAAAGTCGTATTGTACTTAGCGCCTCAGAGGAAACTTTCAGGAAAGAATTGGGCTAATAAAGCACAGTTACAACCTAGGTGTTGCTTTGATTAATAAACAAATTTCTTTTGCTTTATTCCCTGCTTTTAATAGACAGCTTACTAGGAGGATGGAACTATCTGATCAAACAACTCAAAGTATTGAGCATAACAAGTATAGTTTCAACCGTCGAGATGTACCAAACATTGAGGATGCCTGGACAAAAGACATATGGCGGATGGGTTCTCTGTTGAAGGCCCCGAATAATGATAATAAATTTATTTTGAGGGTAAATGTTTCGGTTAAGATGTCAAATTAGTCAAACCAAACTCTTTATTGTGTCCAGAGTTGAGACTCGTTACTAAAGTTTACATTGTTAAACTCCTAAGGGATAGTGTTAGTAATAGATTTGGACTAAATACCCTTTTTATTGAAACTCAATACGCTGTGTTAAGTAATAAAATAACGCTCCCAGTAAACGTACACGGTATATTGATATCTTTAACATGGTAAATGTTGAAATTATGTCGAGTTTGGTATAACAAAGACAAGAAAAGTGAAAATCGAGACAAATATCACTATTTATCAGACCTCATGTTATGGCAATCCGTTTTATCACTTCTACCGTTATTCTACATATGCTGAACGCTTTTCCACATATGTTGAATATAAATGACTTTATTGTACATATGTGGAAAAGAATTTCACATATGTGAAAAAGAATTCAATATAATTGAAAAAGAATTCGACATATCTAAAACAAGCCTTTATTCAACATATGTGGAAATCTTTTTCACTTATGTAAAATAAAAAGGTGAGTGGAACTCTTTTGTAGATA
>JARFOD010022051.1:0-10941 GCA_031763545.1 Mopalia muscosa
CAAACACACCATCAAATCATTTCATGACTTTTTGTGACATATATGTTTGGTATTATTGTAGAAATACTATCATGGAGAGAGCATTGCAGTGAATGTACTGGTCGACAATAACACAAATAAAACGGTTAAGAAAGTGAAAATATCAGGTAAGATACACTAATACCTCTTTGTTTATTAGTACCCTATAACATCTAGAGCTTAGGACACTGTGGTTTATCCTATTTTCTGTCGCAACTTCTAGAAGTTATAGGTATTTTCACTTTCTTTAGCTCCTGGTTTTAACTGAGTATTTTACCTTTTTTTAGATACTGGTTTTAAATGAGTATTTTAACTTTCTTTAGCTACTGGTTTTAACTGAGTATTTTAACTTTCTTTAGATACTGGTTTTAACTGAGTATTTTAACTTTCTTTAGCTACTGGTTTGAGCTGAGTATTTTAACTTTCTTTAGCTACTGGTTTTAGCTGAGTATTTTAACTTTCTTTAGCTACTGGTTTTAGCTGAGTATTTTAACTTTCTTTAGCTACTGGTTTTAACTGAGTATTTTAACTTTCTTAAGCTACTGGTTTTAACTGAGTATTTTAACTTTCTTTAGCTACTGGTTTTAGCTGAGTATTTTAACTTTCTTTAGCTACTGGTTTTAGTTGAGTATTTTAACTTTCTTTAGATACTGGTTTTAACTTTCTTTAGCTACTGGTTTTAACTGAGTATTTTATTATTTTTAGCTACTTACTGGGTATTTTAACTTTATTTAGCTATTAGTTTTAACTGAGTTTCTGATTCTCAGCCAGGTTTTTTTTTATTGATAAAAACTGTTGAAAGTTCGCAGTCATTGGCATAGATATTCTTCTCCGCGAAGTCTGACCTGGGCGCCATGGCTCTGATGGAAAGAATATACTCTATAGTCCCTTGGTGGATTTCCGGTAAAGGAGATAATCACACAGGTTGACTTCAATTGTAGCGCAGCATTACGAGGAGGTTCCCTCCCCATTTTCCACCCCATACTGTATAACTCAGGCAGAGTAGAATTGGAAAGTCTCTTTTCCTATTAGTGAAATATCCTTATCCCAATAAACCAAATGGATGTGGCTTAATAGTGGTTAGCGAGTGCACTTACTAAAACTGCTTTGTTGTACTGTTCATGTGATCTAGACCCATAGGCATATGAGTGTGTCACACGATGTGGCTCCGGTAATTGTGGGGTGGTTTTGACAAGGGTTTCTTTTGGTGTATATTACAGGACAGGGCTGATTATGAAAAGCTTCCTTAAATATCAGAACTCATGGACACTCCTGGAAAAAACGTAAAATTTCTCGTGACCACTTATTTTTAGGTTAAACATTTCTCACCAGATTCTAAATCATAATAAAAATTTTTTTTTTTTTTTATTTCTCACTGGACGTAGGATTTCCCGCGAGTGTGGGTCGCATGGTTGCATGATTTTCCAGGGTGCCCATGGAGCGTTTTGTTTATTGAATTACGTACTAATCTTCATGCATTCCTTCACAGGCATTGACTATATACATGTAAGATAATTTCTCTAAAAAAAGGGATTTTATTGTTGTACAAATTAATATTTTTAGCAGAAAGATGACAGAGGACAACATCATTTATCTCCCTTACTAAATCACTCTTATGCTATTTTTAATGGACTAGTGTTTTTAAAATAATTTAATAAATATGGCTTTTTGAAATGATTGATTGGTATTTTTATAAAGAGAAAGGAAAATTTGTTTTTTAATAAAGATAACATTGATGAATAGTAATGCAAGGTTAGTCTCTCTTGTAAGAACTCTCTATTAATGAAGGTTACATTTGGCGTGGGTTTCAGTTGCCCAGCATGCTGATATTGTTCTCTTCACACGAACTTCCTACAGTTGTGCCGTGGCCGACCTTGAGAGCGCGTAAGTGCTGGCGAAAACCTCACAGTTGTCATATGTTTATCTCCCTTTATATCATTGTTTTTTTTTTGTTTCGTAGTTTTCACTCAGAATTCAACAGATTTGCTGATGTTTCAGTAATTCGTTTTCTGTAACTGCCACATGTAACATGCGCTAATACATTTCTGCTGCCCCAGTCACCCACATTCACGATTTTCTTGACGCATCTGCAAATCTGTTGAAAGTCTGTATAAGACATGCACTCCCATTGGTGAAAATTGCACCTGATCCATATCATCTCAACCTTATTTTCATTGGCTGAGAATGTTCACTTTTTTGTTTTTTTCAAATAGTGAGTTTTGATTGGTCTATGTATGTGTTTTTCTTTCCTGTACAGTGCGGCAGTTTGCTGACATTTGTTTGTTCTCCACCGCCCAGTACAAGTGCACAGTCGCAGATACGGAACGCGAGTAAGTTTAGTTTCATGCTTAGTAACTAACTTTTGGGCATTACGTTTGCGATTTACATTTTTGTTCATGGCTTGTCATTTGTGCGGCGCAAAGGTTTGTTTTAGAAGTAGCCCCTTTTTTTATGACTTGCTGTATGTGGGGGCGGAAGGAGAAAACATATCCAAAGGAATCATTCCATTTACTGGCCTACCTTGGTGAGTTAGTGGATAATACGAGTTTGCTCCTTTCCTTGGCTTCCCCTTTTTGGGTCACTCAAAAATGTCACACTTCAAAGTTTTGTGTCTATTTTCTGTTGGAGTACACAGCCATCATATAAGTGAATACCCTTCACCTTATTCCTGCAGATGGTCCTTCCATTTCTTGACTTGCCGTGTTTGTTTGTATGCCCTGAAATTGGACCAAATAGCTTTCTTTGTTTACTGTGACTTGAACGTTTTATTCCTGCTAATCTAGAACCTCAATTTTTAACATCCACGAAAAGCGAATTAGTCACTGTGACCGCATGTCACCCAAAGTCTGTTACAATATTCTTTATGACACACCTTAATATCGCACTCAAAATTAGTATAGTCTAAAAAATTATTTTATAATAATATTAGATTTTCAGTTTTCCACAATGTGCACTGCCTGGACATACTTAATATGCAATTGTTGTTTAGTTTTTTTATGCATGTTTGTGAAGCATATATCTTTGTGTGGATTTATTTTATTGCTTGTGACAGAATCACAATTTTTGTTTTTCTTTTTGCAAATCATTCATATCATCTCATTGTTGTCTAAATAAGAATTCCTTTCCTTTGAAAAAATACGTCTTTAAGTCTTTCGTAATAGTTCTTGAGACTTTTTCTTTACCTGTATCCAGAGATTTCTTGGCTAATGGTTTTGTGGAGGCACATGAAACATTTTCAATTAGAAAGAGTCAAGATTTTTCAGAAAACATACCATTTGTTTGTTTTAATGTTATAATAATTTCACAATTATCAAAAATGAAAAAATTATTCATTTAGTACAATGTTGTTGAAAATGTTTTGATTGTGTTAAAAAATGTCCTTAAAATTTGGATTGAAAGGTGAGTTTGAAGAATCCCCCCCCAAAAATTTATACATGGCATTTGATTGCTAATCTATCACTCGATCAGTGCTCAAAGTTTGACCTGGAAATCATGCTAAACCTACTTGTTACAGAAACACAATTTCAAAAAATAAAAATGTGAAAGTCTACTGGTAAAGTAAAAAAAAAGTAAAAAAAAATGTGAAAGTCTACTGGTAAAGTTTCTCAATGATCTTTACCTGACCTCAATTTTGTTTTTTTGATTTTGAGGCCCGCAAGCTTTTGTGGCTTAGTGCAAGCATCTGCCCCTCCTTATCTTACTGCAATTGACCATTTACGGGATCAAGTCCGTCTGTCAACCATCAGGACTATGTCACATGATGTGGCCCAGGCAATCATGGGGGTAGTTTTTATGAGGTTTCTTCTCGGTTTTTCATCGTAATTAGACAAGGAACAGTGTAAAATGGACATTCTATGGTCGTATAAGTGAAATACCCACTGTTTTCATATAAGTAACCCTTGAGTAGGACTTTTATCCCCAATCAGACAAAATACTGAAAATGGTGGTTTGAAAAAAAGTTGGGGTTGTTTTTATTTGGTCATACCTTTCCCAGAAGGCATACTATTTAGATTTAAAATTCATTGGTTTTGTAACAATTAACCATTAAAACCTTCTTACTTTCAGATTAATTATTGGTTGTTCATATTGATTTAGTTTTTATAGTTTTATCTTATCTTTTGCGGTACAAAATTCATCACCAAATTAAATATTTTCCAATTTTTTACCTCCATTTCTAGAGATGGGTTTCCGATCCAACCAAGCCAGACAGGATTTTGTAAGGTGTTTCATCTGACCCCATTGCTGGCTAATAACAGAGATAAACGAGGATTAGCACTGGATGGGAAACTTAAACACGAGGACACTAACCTGGCCTCCTCAACTATGTAAGTATTCTCTTATTACAGACAGGCCCTCGGCTATGGCCTAGTGGTAGTGTGTGCGCTTACTAAACTGAACCTGTACTGTGTTTAATTCTTTTGTTTTATTCCTAGAATTTCTTTGTGAACAAAATGAGCCTTTTAAACCGACCATTTTGATTTGTTGAACAGTTGATCTGTGTACTTAACATTCTCGGTGTCTTGATTAGGGTTTGAGTATGTTGTGGACACTGTGATGTTTCTGCAATGAGTTACTTAGCATTGGAGCAACATCACTGGCCTTCTGATTTTAGATGTGCTGTTCCATGCTTTAAGACAGCTCACTGGCCTCAAATTTGAATGCCTATTAATTCAGGTTATTTTGTTTGAAAAACAAGGTCTTGGGAGACCTAAGTCTCTCTCTGTATTTGGCAAGACTTCTGGTTTGAGGTGTGCTGTCCTAGGCTTTAACACAGATCACTCGCCTCTTAAAAGATGACCTGCATTATTTTCCAAAACTTGAAAAGTCCTTTATTTGTCATGGTTGTGGTAGTGCTTCTATCTATTTGCCTTATAATTAAATACCCTTCAGCACTGATCCACCAGCCGACTAACCAAACCAAACCAAACCATCCCCAACCACCCAAGCAAGGAAAACCAACCAACCAATCAGTTTGACCCTTCTTAGCTCACCAACCAACCAATCATTCAACCGACCAACTAGCCAAGACAACCACACCCAACCAACCCATTTAAATTGTCATCTTTGTTTAACAGTGTCAGTGATCCAGCTCAGAAAGAAAATCTTGGTATTGTGGTCTCTTATAAGGTCAAGGTCAGACTGATTCTCGGATTCGGTTCAGGGTAAGTAGACAGTGTTAAAAGTTAGAGAAGCTTACTTCCAATCTTTTTAAGACTGTATCTATTTGTATGTTCGCAGAGCTAAAGGGTAACGGGAAGCAGATTTGTTTGTGATGTTCTGTATTTGTTTCCGCCGTCATATAAGTGAAATACCCTTGAGTCAGACGTTAAACACCAATCAAACAAACAAAACAAACTCATTGGTCACTCAGGACCAGCCAATCAATAGCTCTCTCATTGGTCACTCAGGACCAGCCAATCAATAGCTCTCTCATTGGTCACTCAGGACCAGCCAATCAATAGCTCTTTCATTGGTCACTCAGGACCAACCAATCAATAGCTCTCTCATTGGTCACTCAAGACCAGCCAATCAATAGCTCTCACTCTGGTGTGTTTTTATTTAATTTACTTTGTATACACCCTGATTTAAGTAGATTTTTTTTGCAAATAAATTGTTGGTATGATTTTTTGTATATTTTATCCAGAGATTTGGCTGTGGAGTTACCCTTCACCCTCACACACCCGAAACCTTTAGAGACGCCACCACCCTCACGCTCCGCCAGTATTGCGCCCTCAGAGGGAGGAGATGGGCAACCTGTCGACGCAAATCTTATCCAGCTTGATACAAAGTAAGACTACAGGATGAAAAAATTTGCTATTATTATTCTTGTAAGAATGCAGAGAAAGAAATAATATTTTATTCTACAAGGTTTCCTCCAGGTTTCCATCATAATAAGACTAGGTGTAGTGTCAAGTGGACAATCTGTCGTCATATAAGTGAAATACCTTTGCGTATGACGTTAAACCCCGATCAAACAAACAGCATATTAAATAGCTGTGTTAGTGTGACTTTAAATAATGTTATTATCCTTCCAGCAAATTCATAGTGTTTTCATTTGTCAATTTATAGGCAGTTCATATTTTGAACGTCTTGTGAGATTCATCATGTCACTTGGTGCTTTTGGTTGAGGCAACACAAAACTGGTGTGTTTGTGGTGCCTTTTCTTGCGACGGTTTGTTAGAAGAGTAGCAATAGTTGTACTGTCTTTACTTAGCACTGGATTAAAATAAACTTTCCAACATTATGGAATCGCTTCACATCGTGGTTGTGCCATTGTCAATAATTGTTGAAATACACCCCCATCATATAAGTGAAATACCCTTAAGCATGGTGTAATCACTAATTAATCTTTGTTCGTGATTGTGAAGGTCCTGTGTTGTCATAGTTTTTCAGCTAACATCAGCTGACTTCAGCTAACATAAGCTGACTTCAGCTAACATCAGCTGACTCAAGGTCACTTCAGCTAACATCAGCTGATATTAGCTGACTTCAGCAAACATCAGCTGACTTTAGCTAACATCAGCTGACTTTAGCTAACATCAGCTGACTTTAGCTAACATCAGCTGACTTCAGCTAACATCAGCTGACTTCAGCTTACATCAGCTGACTTTAGCTAACATCAGCTGACTTCAGCTAACTTCAGTTGACTTCAGCTAACATCAGCTAACATCAGCTGACTTCAGCTAACATCAGCTGACTTCAGCTAACATCATCTAACATCAGCTGACTTCAGCTGACTTCAAGTGATTGAAGGTGACTTCAACTGACTTCAGGAAATGAGCCATAATCATCAAAAAAAATAAACAATCCACATGAAAAATTATCAATGTTTAAAAAATGCCTTTTTTTTTAACAGTGGAGAGGCGCTTTATGGAGCCACAGACGACGATTTTATTTTCGAAGATTTTGCTCGACTTCGTTTAAAAGGTCATGAAGGAGATGACACGGAGGCTTAATCAGAGTGAAGAGATATTGTGCATCATTTTATCAACAGAATTAAGCTGGCCTTGTTCAAATTGCCCCTGGTTACCACGGAAACAATGCTGCAAATAAAGAGTGAATTACGTTGCTGGCTACATATTATATATGGACCATGATGCATTGCAGCATCGACAACTGGAGTACAGAATTTTATGGGTGTGTGTTTTAATATTGGACCCGTGGTTTGAAAAATCTGATGGGCTGACAACACTAATAGTCCGATAATTCATTATGATTGATGATAGATTTTAGATCGATTATGTTACCCTTAGGATCACTGGCCCTTTTCTTCTTTCTGTTGTTGTATTTTATGACTGTTTTTTGGGGCGATCCCTGACAGCAGCCGTTACACCTTTTAGAAGTGATTAACATGGATGTCGTCGTTGTTGTTGGTGGTGATATTCCCTATTTAATAAAACAATGCATACAATAGTCAATTTACTCTAGGTGTTACATATACAAACTCTCAGTTGTCGTGAAATATGGAAATGGTACTGGTAAAAATGGATATTTTTGTCACGATGAATTATTATATTATTATTGTTTATTTACAAATATTAACAATGTCCCTAGGTTTGTTGTTGATGAACATTTATTCAGTAATAACAATACCATATACAGATTATATTATACAAATATGTCATTGAGTTTATGACGGGTTGGTATATTGTGAGATGGAATCAGAAAATTCCTGGTTAATTTTAACAGCTGTTGAATAGATTGTTACTTTGTTTTTTAATCATATACATGCTATACCTAACTGCCAGCGTAGGTTATTTTAATATCAGATTCTGATTTAATGGATACATGATACATGTATAGACAGACAGCCTGTATAACGGATACATGATACATGTATCATGGACAGACGGCCTGTATAACGGATACAGGTATAGACCGACTGTACGACGAATACTGAATTCAGTGGACCTCAGTACTTATGGAAGTCAACTGTTTATGTATTGATAAAACACTGTACGTTACTCAATGCTCCACTAAGAAATCCCTCCGGCATACATGTACTCTGTATGTCTTTTGGATGGACAATGAGTCTTTAAATCTTGGCAAGGGAAGTAATTCAATCCTCGAAAGGCTGTTGTCTGATGTCACAGCTGAACACTCACAATAGTGGAGCTTTGAAATGAAGTCCCACACATTTTTACAATCCATTATTACGTTGAAGGAATGTCCACGAATCTCAACAAATTTGATTTCAAAGGTCTGCCTCCCATTGCAACAACATTAATATAATCAACAGACAATGTAATAAATAAATAGTCCTTTATAATCAGTATGTAATAGCTTCAGTTTAGATTGGTTTCCTTCACATATAAGGCTTGTGTGCCTTCACATATAAGGCTTGCATGTTCTGTTTGAGTGAAAAGGCCAGAAGTACAACAGAAAATGCATAAACTTTAAAATGGCACTAGAGTCCATGTCGGCTTCTTTACATGTTATTTATTTTGGAAACACGCTGATATTATGATAGATACTTGGCACAGTTACATCCCTTGCAATGAGTTACACAGTAAGTTGTCTACTCCTTTTTGCAATTATTTGCATAGCTTTTTTTTTTATACAATTCCAACATCGTTTCCTTTTGAACAAGAGACTGAACAAGCTAGCCCCTGGCAAGGCAAGGAAAAGCAAGGCTAGACTGAGACTTAAAATGTTTCATAAGGGCAGTAACTCTTGTATCAGTTGTTCTTGGTCAGTTTGCAAATGATATTAATATTTACCTATGTCCCACATTTCTGAATTGAACTCTGTTTAGTATCTACATGTAGTTCTCATTTTTTATGTCAAAAAAAAACTAATGGGAGATAATTTAGAAGAGTTATCCCCCTTGTGATGAAGATAGTGAATTTGACTATCTCCCTTTGTTCTCTATCTGTGACATTTTAGGATGCAAATCTCGTTCTCCTCTATTAGATTTCCGATTAAATTCTTCAAATCCGGATGCTATGTTTTGAATACCGATATTTAAGAGCTGTATTGATGTTGGATGCAGCTGTAGGACAGGAATATAGAATCAGCATATTTTTAACTTTCCGTTTAAGCTATAACAGAAGTCTATTAACTAAAAGTATGTAACTGTCGCATAGTAGTGTCCACAGCATTATAGACCAGCAAGAAATGGTGATGTCACATTCCAGACATGTGTCTTTACTTGTGAGGAACTGTGGGTAATTTCATCCCTGATCAGCCACTGCTGTATAGCAATTGTTTTCATTTGGACGACTGGCTTAATATTTGTCAATTTAATTGCCCTTTATATTCTATTCAACAGGCACATATTGCACTTGGTTAATGCATTTCGTTTAGTTAGAAACATTATTATCGAGCAATGCCAGAAGTTTCCCATTATGAATCATTTTTAAAGCTGCATTCCGCTGAGTTTCCTTGTGGGCCACGTCACATGATACGTTATAACAGGGGGCTCGGTCCCCAATGCCAGTTAGCTTATCTATACAGCAGTTGCATACTTCTAGTTAATAGACTTCTGGCTAGAACTATAGGGAATATAGGAGGTACCCGGGAGTGAAATGAATTATCGCACATCACATGACATAACTAACCGCCCTGATATGTTGATGTTATCACATGATAAGTGAAATAACCTTTAGTATGACATAAATATTCCAACAACACGAACAGATATTCTCAGAAAAGTTTATTGTTGTTGTATAACTTTAAATTAACAGATATAAGTTTGAAATTGCATACTTGCACAGGAAAAATTTGTAGCAGAAGTCTGAATGAAGTACACTTGACCACACTCAATGCTATGGAAACAACTCGATTTAAATTTTAAATAGGAAATCCTAAAATTATCAAAGAGTTCAAAGTGGAAATATTTTACGAATAAACTTACTAACTGATTTTAAATTCCATTTTAAATATTCATTTTAACTATATTTCACCTATATGTTGGTAGCTCACAATGTGTTCACAATATATTTTATAATTTTGGTTCACTTTCAGTTGTTTCATAATTTGTATGTATTTCTCCAATCACTTTCCATCCCTCCTCACCTTTCACTATCTCCAAAGTAAACGATCCCCCCCCCCCCCCCATACACACCTGTACATTTTTCCTAGGTTTGTACATGCTGCCTGTATCTAGTCATAATATACCTATCACTATTTTATAGGACCAAATATGTATAAATTTATATATCATAAGTGATGTAAATTAGTTTTATAATCATTTTGTTGCCATAGTGACTAGCCTGTGTTTAAATAAAACATGTTTTGCCCCCCAAGGTAAACTAATATTTCATATGTCCCAAATGTGTCTGTTATAAATGGTTTTAAAGAAATGTGGTAAGAAATATAACAGTTTGTGCCTGTTCTGCTTGATATGAACACGGGTTATGGTTTGTTAAAATAAATTATAATATCGGATCTCATACATTATAGCAAAGAATCCCCAATGCTATGGTCTAGGATCAGGTGCTCTGCTCTAGGGTAAGCAATGCATTGCTCTTGGGTACCTAAAGCTATGCTCTCTGGAAACCAACACAATGCTCATGTGTACCCGATGCTATGTTCTAGGGTAACCAGAAGCTATTCTCTAAGGTAACAATCGCAATATTCTTTGGTACCCAAAGTTATGCTCTAAGTACCCTAAGCTATGCTCTAAGATACCCAAAGCTAGGATCTAGGATATCCAATGTTATACTCTATGATACCCAAAGCTATGGTCTAGGATACCCAAAGTTATGCTCTAGGATACCGAAGCTATGATCTAGAGTACCCTAAGCTTTGCGTTAGGGTAATTGTCACAATGCTCTAGGGTATCTGAAGCTTAGCTCTAGGCTAATCATCACAATGCCACATGGTACCTGAAGTTTTGCTCTAAGGTAATCATCACAATGCTCTAGGGTACCTGAAGCTTTGCTCTAGGCTAATCATCACAATGCCACAGGGTAATTGAAG
>JARFOD010022062.1:0-10941 GCA_031763545.1 Mopalia muscosa
AGGTGTCTAAGGTAAGGGTGGATAAAGGATGTAAGAGTGTGCTGGCTACAGGGCTGCTTGGATAAGAGATGATTAGAGGTGTCAAAGGTAAGGGTGGATAGATGGTGTAAGATTGTGCTGGCTACAGGGCTGCTTGACTAAGAGATGATAAGAGGTGTCAAAGGTAAGGGTGGATAGATGGTGTAAGACTGTGCTGGCTACAGGGCTGGTTGGATAAGAGATGATTAGAGGTGTCAAAGGTAAGGGTGGATAGAGGGTGTAAGATTGTGCTGGCTACAGGGCTGTTTGGATAAGAGATGATTAGAGGTGTCTGAGGCAAGGGTGGATAGAGGCCCGGGGTGTTAAGTGGAGAAGGATAGAAAAGGCTGTAAGATTGTGATGACTGCTTGAAGAATAAAGGGGTGTCTAAAGTAAGGATACAAGATGTGTAAAATATGGATGGATAGAGGTGTATATAAGATGGTACAGGGCTGCTTGAATTAAAGAGGAATAGAGGGGTAGGTAAAGAAGACATGAATTGAGGGGTTAGTAAAGTAGGGATTGAAAGCAGTTGTGTAAAGAAGGGGTGGATAGTGGGTGTGTAAAATAAAGATGGATAGATGGGGGGGTAAGTAGTAATGAACAGTGGGGTGTGTAAAGTAGAAATGGATAGTGGGGTGTCTAAAGAAGAGATGGATAGATGGGTGTGTAAAGTAGTAATGGATAGAGGGGTTTGTAAAGTAGTAATGGATAGTGGGTGTGTAAAGTAGAGATGGATAGTGGGGTGTGTAAAGTAGAAATGGATAGAGGGGTGTGTAAAGTAGAGATGGATAGTGGGGTGTGTAAAGTAGAAATGGATAGAGGGTTGTCTAAAGTAGAGATGGATAGTGGGGTGTGTAAAGTGGAGATGGAAAGATGGGTGTGTAAAGGGGAGATGGATAGAGGGGATGTAGAGTGGAGATGAAAAGATTGGTGTGTAAAGTAGCAATGGATAGAGGCCAGGGGTGTGTAAAGTAGAAATAGATAGAGGGGTGTGTAAAGTAGTAATGGATGGAGGGGTGTGTAAAGTGAAGATGGAAAGATGGGTGTGTAAAGGGGAGATGGATAGAGGGGTGCGTAAAGTGGAGATGGATAGAGGGGTGTGTAAAGTAGAGATAAATAGTGGGGTTTGTAAAGTAGTAATGGATAGTGGGGTGTCTAAAGTAGAGATGAATAGAGGGTTGTGTAAAGTGGTAATGGATAGAGGGGTGTGTAAAATGGAGATGGATAGTGGGGTGTGTAAAGTAGTAATGGATAGTGGGGTGTGTAAAATGGAGATGGATAGTGGGGTATATAAAGTAGTAATGGATAGTGGGGTGTCTAAAGTAGAGATGGATAGAGGGGTGTGTAAAGTAGTAATGGGTAGTGGTGTGTGTAAAGTAGAGATGGATAGTGCGTGTGTAAAGTAGAGATGGATAGTGGGGTGTGTAAAATGGACATGTATAGTGGGGTGTGTAAAGTAGTACTGGATAGTGGTGTGTGTAAAGTAGAGATGGATAGTGCAGTGTGTAAAGTAGAGATGGATAAAGGGGTCTGTAAAATGGAGATCGATAGTGGGGTGTGTAAAGTGGAGATAAATGGATAGAGGGGTGTGTCAAGTAGAAATGCATAGAGGGGTGTGTAAAGTAGTAATGGATAGTGGGGTTTGTAAAGTAGTAATGGATAGTGGGGTATGTAAAGTAGAGATGGATAGAGGGGTGTGTAAAGTGGAGATGGGTAGTGGGGTGTGTAAAGTTAAATGGATAGAGGGGTGTGTAAAGTAGTAATGGATAGCGGGGTTTGTAAAGTAGTAATGGATAGTGGGGTTTGTAAAGTAGTAATGGATAGTGGGGTAAGTAAAGTGGAGATGGAAAAATGGGTGTGTAAAGGGGAGATGGATAGAGGGGTGTGTAAAGTGGAGATGGATAGTGGGGTGTGTAAAGTAGAAATGGATATAGGGGTTTGTAAAGTAGGCATGGATAGTGCGGTGTGTAAAGTGGAGATGGAAAGATGGGTGTGTAAAGGGGAGATGGATAGAGGGGTGAGTAAAGTAGAAATGGACAGTGGGGTGTGTAAAGTAGAGATGGATATAGGGGTTTGTAAAGTAGAGATGGCAAGATGGGTGTGTAAAGGGGAGATGGATAGAGGGGTGTGTAATACGGAGATGGATAGAAGGGTGTGTAATACGGAGATGGATACAGGGGTGAGTAAAGTAGAAATGGACAGAGGGGTGTGTAAAGTAGAAATGGATATAGGGGTTTGTAAAGTAGTAATAGATAGAGGGGTGAGTAAAGTAGAAATGGACAGTGGGGTGTGTATAGTAGTAATAGATAGAGGGGTGAGTAAAGTAGAGATGGACAGTAGGGTGTGTAAAGTAGTAATAGATAGAGGGGCGAGTAAAGTAGAAATGGACAGTGGAGTGTGTAAAGTAGTAATGGATAGAGGGGTGTGTAAAGTAGTAATGGATAGAGGGGTGTGTAAAGTAGTAATGGATAGAGGGGTGTGTAAAAGTAGAGGTGGATAGAGGGGTGTGTAAAAATAGAGATGGATAGAGCAAGGTGCAGTTTGAAGTGGACAATCCATGATCATATAAGTTAAATACCCTTGAGTACAAAGTTAAACTCCAATCAACATCAGCAAACAATCTTATTTATTTAATTGTTTCTCAGCCTCTATCCAGCATGCCATCAAGTCTCCCTCAGCCTGGTGATCATGTTGATGACGACAGCGATGACTTTGATGATGAGGAGAATTGGCCTCCACAGCGACTAACTCGAGACAAATCTCGTAAAATGAGTGCCCGACCTGGATCAACTCACGGTTCCCAACAACAGTCCTCTAACTCCAACACCACAAGGTCAAGGCCAAACTCTGCACAGCGACCTCCATCAGCTAAACAATCAGGATCAAAGACATCTGCACAAGCTACAAGGTCAAGGTCACTGAGCCGACAGGCCAAGTCAAGCCCCTTGGTTCTCTTGGTAAGGCATGCACCGTTAAAATGTGATTTTCTTTAAAAACTGTGATTTTGTAACTGTTTAAATCATGGTTTAGCTCGAAGCATCCTCCTGGATTATTCTAATTGCCCATTTTATTTCTCGTTTAAATAAATAACATCATTAAGCCCTCTGATCTGTTAAAATGCTTACATCTGGCAGATAACACTTGTGTTTCAATATTTTCTTCATCTTGTCTAAAACTTGTCGGTAATTACTAATATAATAAATGAATTGTATTTAATCTTACAAATAAGGTTATGTCTGAATCTTCGAAAAACCTAAAAATAATGATTGTTGGCTGACACAAGAAATCACCTCACGTGTTTCATTTTAAAAAATATTGGTTATCAATTTTTGATTAAAAAAAATTTCTGGGAATTGTATTTAACAACAATTTTGTGTGAGTACTGAGTATAAATTCAGTCTTTTAAGAGATCTCTCAACATACTGGTGTTTCTAAGCATGTATCTTATTTTCCAAACAAAACAAAAAAATTAAGGTATCATATACAATTCACAAGTCTTCCCAGATTTAATTTTTGCTAACGATTTATGTTATGGTTCTCAATACGCATCTCATTTAAACCAGTCTTTCTTATTAAAAAACAGTACTCTTACTCTCTCTTAAGTTGTCTTTCTGATCTACCGTTTATGTCTTTAAGTACTTTGCCATAAGATAAGCTTCATCATTTCTTGTGTCGTCTGATTACACACAAATGTATGTACCACCTACATCTGCTACCTCATTTCTTCCAAGAGTTTTCAAAAGTTCCCATTGATTATTCTCCAACCCAGCATGTATGAATGTAATGCATAAAATATTTGCATTTGGTTGATAAAAATATACTAAACTAATTTCACGGTATTTAGTGTACATTTAATGATAATGTTTATAAAGCAACCCATTAAAGTCGCGAGAAGATAGACTCACCTGGAAACAAATATATGGTCAGTGCTTGAAGCAAGTGTCACCTTGTATATAGTCTTCTACCCCTCCATGTCTGCAGGATGAAGAACAGGATAGGGAGAGAGATGATCAGTTGACAGAGAAGACTCTACAAGCTCTCAACGAGATGAGGATTAAATTCCCTGGAAAGACTGATGAGGAAGCGGAGTGGATTTTAGACAAGGTAGGATGGCCGAGTAAATTTGACAGAATTTGCGCTTTCCTCTTTACTTGTACCTTTTACTGTCTGTTAGTATTTAGATGAGTGTTGGAGTAAATAGGTTTATCTTTAAAGATTAGGTTTATTTTAACAACCAATAATAAAAGTTTAGAAACCACAGCCTTTATTTTAATTGTCCACTCAGCGAGGGCCTGTGCGCTGCGGTTGTGGCTCACTGGTAGCAAGTGCCCTTCCTAAACTGAACCTGCTAAAATGTACCGTTCACGGGATTTAGTCCGCCGGTCAACCATCAGGTATATGAGCAAGTCACATAATGTGGTTCCAGCAATTGCAGGGTGGGTTTTATGAGGTTTCCTTCTAGTTTTCCACCGTAATAAGGCTATGTACAGTGTGAAATGGACAATCCTTTGTCATATAAATGAAATACCCTTGAGTACAACATTAAACACCAATCAAACAAACAAACAAACAATCCACTCAGCGAGTAATTGTCATAGAAATGAAATGCTTTTTGTGTGATTAAACATAAGTTATGTGATTATGGAATGTAAAAAAGTATGCATTTTGCAGCGGGGACACTCAGTTGAATTTTACTGGTAAAGTTACTAATTCAAGAGATTCAAATGGATTTAGGTTGTTCCCTTATCACAGGGATGGACTTTGTCATCATTCAGTAATACTTGATTACACTGACTAATGCTCATTATCTGTTTACAGTTGCATGAGAACTGGAAATTTCATAAACCACGGATAGCCTCATACTGGCTTGTCAAACTAGATTCTATCAAAAGGAGGAAGGTCAGTTCTTTAGTCTTGAATTGTCAGTTTTTAAACTGTTTGAAATTAAAATGTAACATATTTAGCTAAAATAACACAAATGTCAAGGTGTTATTTTACAGTTCAATCTCTCAAGAATATTATCATGTCGGAACAATCTTATAGCCAAGAAAAATGATTCTGTTTAAAGTTTTGTTTTTTTTACTTGGACTGTTTATGTTACAGTTTTTGTCCATATTCAGATTATTCATAAAGTTCTCATTATAAAAATGTACTTCACTTCTATTTTACTCTGATTTGCCCCGTTATTGACATTGAGCATGTTTGAAATACTTCAGGTTATTGATATTGTACGGTCCAATGTACGCGCTGTGATTCAAAGGGTGTGGAAGTATGGTGAGATCGATGTTCTCCGACTGAACCGAATTATTAACCGAGTGTTTAATCGTCTCTTATGGAGTCATGGTCAGGGACTCTGGAACTGTTTCTCATCCACAGGGTATGCTTACCTTATCAATTCTGTTATACCACAAGCTATTCTCATCCACAGGGTATGCTTACCTTATCAATTCTGTTATACCACAAACTCTACTCACCCACAGGGTATGCTTAGCTTATCAATTCTGTTATACCACAAACTATTCTCATCCACAGGGTACGCTTACCTTATCAATTCTGTTATACCACAAACTATACTCATACCCACAGGGTATGCTTACCTTATCAATTCTGTTATACCAAAATCTATACTCATCCACAGGGTACACTTACCTTATCAATTCTGTTATACCACAAACTATTCGCATTCACAAGGTATGCTTACCTTATCAATTCTGTTATACCACAAACTATTCTCATACCCACAGGGTGTGCTTTTCTTATCAATTCTGTTATACCACAAACTATTCTCATCCACAGGGTACAATTACCATATCAATTCTGTTATACCACAAACTATACTCATCCACAGGGTATGCTTACCTTATCAATTCTGTTATACCACAAACTATTCTCATCCACAGGGTACGGTTACCTTATCAATTCTGTTATACCACAAACAAACACACAAATAAACAAACCGTCTTATCAACTGCACGCTACAGCATGACTGAATGTGAAATGTCAAATCATAGAATCAATATATCAAGGTTGGTTTGGAGCATCCTGTTTCCCTGGGTGCTGTGTCCGTGCCAATACTTTTAAATTCAGTAAAACTGCATGTATTTTTTTTTCTGTTTTATCTGCAGGAATTCTTGGGAAACAATATTTAATAAGAGCTCAGATTCTATCACAAAGTCTGAGATGAACTGCTGTCGTCGTATTGTTCAACTGTGTCGTGATTGTTTGTTAATCGTTTATCAGTTTGCTGCTGAGGCAAAGACAGGGGGTGCAACTGATGCTGGGGACTCTACCAGTACTGGTTTAAATTCAACAAGAAAGTCGTAAGTTCAGCCATTAGATTACTTTTGAACAGAAATTAATATGTGGACTTGGAATTTAAGTATGAGGCAACTTAAAAAAGAAAAAACAGACATTGTATAGAAAATATATAGTCCAGGGCCAAATGCTGTGAATAGTTTATGGTGATCTGGAATGGACACATGTTATTTAAAATGTTTGTTTGAAAAGCTTTCAGACAATATTCACATCCCACTGACCTATTACTTTAAAATGAGCTCTATAGAAGTAGTATAGTCTATACTAAATCACCTGAAATTTCGTCCATGACAAATCCTTACTTTTTTGCTTGTATATATGCTTGAGAGCGATGCCTGAATAGACATTGAAATGTTGCACCCTTAATAAACTAGAAGTTGTAATCCATAAAGCCTTGTGTTATGTTTAGTACATCAGCTTCTAAATGACTCTTAAACAAGTAAAGAGATCACGTCATGATACGGTTTAAAGCTATTTATTTTATGGTCAGTTGTACAATATTTATGTTTAAATTCACGAGCAGATCTATGATAATGAATAAAACCATTATATAAAACATAAATAATTGAGATTCAGTTCAGTTTTTTGTTAATTGGGATAAAGTCGGACATGGGGTATTTAACTTGCAAAAGCATCTGCTTGTTGTTCAGTCCACCATCAGGTATATGAAAGAGTCACAGATGTGGCTCTGGGAATCATGGGTGGGGTTTTTACGAGGTTTCCTCTCAATTTTCAATCATAGTCAACCTATGGACAGTGTGAAATGGTTAATCTTTCCTCATAAAATGAAATACCTTTCCGGATGACATTAAATCTTAATCAAATAAACAGTATCAACTGGTAAAGGTAATACATTTCTTCACTCGCATACCATACAGCTTTGATCTCTACAAAATCAAGTCAATAAGTAGTCATCATTTCTTCTAAGAAAAAAGACTTTCGCACACTCTTTTTATCAGCATTTAGTTCTTGGAAGATGTAATTATACAGTACACTTTTTATTAGAAAGCCAGACTAGAGGGAAGTTGTGACCCATATAAAAAGTGAACTATTGAGAATGTTACACATCCTTTGAGTCAGACAACCTTTGTGAGAAATAAAAACTAAAAGTATGTCAGTTTCAGTGGTGGTTAATATCATGTCTATTATTATACCTGTTTTCCATTCCCATTTAGTCAAGTTTTACTCTGTGTGATCTCATAAATGTAATTATTGTCATGTTTATAAGCTAGTCTCAGTTGTAAGGACAAACTTTTAACTATACATGTATATACATGTATGTATTAAAGAGAATGTGTGCAGTATCTATGGTTCTTATACCCCAGTCTTTCTTTTGACCATTAAGTTCTTTGCTAAAAATGACGGACCTGCCTACCTGGTGTATTCTGGAGTATTTTGTACACATAATACATGTATATGTTAAATACACCAAATGACAATCAAAATACACACACAAATTGATATAATATAAATAATCGTTAACACATAAATTTCTTTTAGGGATATAGTCCGTCTGTCAACCAAACACGATGTTGTTCCTGCGATCGCAGAGGTGCTTTTTAGGAGTTTTCCACATAAGTTTTGCACTGTGATACATGTAAGACAAGGAACAATGTGAGGTGGACAATCCATCACCATATAAGTGAAATACCCTTGAGTACACTATTAAACCCCAATCAGACAAACCAAACCCTGATCTATGAAGTAACATGACATAAAGCCGTGTCACCTCAATGTGAATTTATATATCTTAATTTTTTTTCTGGGGTTACATTGTTTGATTGATTGATTCTACAATGCTTACCGGTATTTCACGGATATAATGATGGTGTATGCAGTAATTGACTCTAGCACAGCCGTTCCATAATGTTTGGAAAGTTAATTTCCCTCCAGTGCTAAGAAAAACAGTACTGCTACTCTTCACTCAAACTGCCCTTAGACAGAGGGTTACATTGCTTTAAGAATTTGGGGAAACTTATCCTATATTCATCTTTTAAGCTGTTGTGATCTGTGAAAAGAAACTAATTTGATAAAAGTTTTTTTTCTTTTTCTTTTCTTTTTGGCATGGATAAAGTGTATCCCTCCTGTTAAAGGAAACAGGTTTTGGGAACACCTGTGTTTTGTTTCCGCCCTTCAGATGATGTCCACCTGTTTCTCAAATTCCTTACTAAACGCTAGATGTAGAATAAGTTTCCAACACAGCTGAACACTTTACATCAGGGGCTTAGCCAGAAATCAAAAGTATGGTGTCCAAGATGGTCATTTTGCTTCATGTTTTAAGTTTACCTACCTCAATATTATAAGACTGCACATTTCTTTACAGCTCTCTTATTCTGAAAACTAGTTCACTAAGTTTACATTTTATAGTTGTGTTAGTGTAGCAATTACTGTTGGCATATAATGTGGACATATAAGTTACTTAACAGGTTCTGCGCCAGGTAAAAAGTTTGGGCACTAATCATTTACTATTGAAGCAAAGAATGGGCCATGGTTGTAGAGTGACCCCCTAGGATCAGTAAGTCTGGTGAAATTGAGTATCGTTATGAACAGATAGAACGAACAGTTTTTTCACATTTGCTTATTGTTTTCCACATTTTGAGTAATTATAACTCAAACTGATGGAACCCAAACTCCTTTAAATGGGTTTAAAGTTGGCCTGTATCAGACCCTGTTTAAAAACTCCTGAAAACAATCGATCCATCAATCAAATTCTTCAGGGATATAGGTCAGTGACCAGAGTTCAGGGGTCACAGTGTCAACCATGTGATCCTACTTTGTTATTCTGTAATATCTCAGGTTCCAGTCCCTTGGTTGACCGCAGTGACTGAGTGAGACATGATGTGGCAGACATACAAATAAAAGCGCTTCATGACAAAGTCAGAAACTATCAAAAAAGCCATTCTCCTATAGCCCAGTATCCAGTATATTAATGACATATGATCCAATCACAGTGAACTGAATGCATATGATGTTTTTAGCCTAAATACAGGAGTGGCTCATGTCTTGTACAGCTAAAGATAAAATCCATATTCCTTAACAGTTCTTATATCGACTTTTGAAAAACAGATTTAACAAATGCGAAGCTATTTTGTCTTGAATCTCTTGATGTTGTTTATCGGTTTAACTGGTCATTCATTATGTGCTAATCGATTATGTGCGTTCAAACATTTTTAAGAAATTTGCCTAAACTGAATTCGCGAAAGATTTAAGTTTATATAATTAATTCACATTAGGAAATATGCCCTAAATTTTCTTTCTGGTTAGAGGGAGCTTTCTGTTGCCTGAGTGCTCTCTAAGTTAAGTGTCAACTAAACATGAGTGCCGACCTGTTTGTCAGATCGTTGTAATGTGTCTGGTGAATGGACCGGCCATGATGTTAATAAAATAACCTTGAAAACAGTATAAAACCTTAATTAAAGAAATATTATCCTTCCGATGTTGAATATTTTTTCAATCTGAACTGAACATTTTCAAACATACAACTATCTGTAAAACAATTGCTATATGTTTTTAAAAGAACAGTATTGGAACACATTTTAAACAGTGATAATTCTTGAAGCAAGGCAATATGTCTTCTCATCTGTTGTTTCCTTCAGATTAGGACTGTGTTTAAAACCTTGGTACCACTCTTGTGTTTCAATGACCTGTCACCATTTTGACATCTCAACAAAGCTCTTGATACCTGCTACAGCTAAGGTTTTGTTGACCTTGTGTCTGAATGAGAATAAAGGTCATTTGGGCACTTGACAGACTTCAAACTCGCCTTTAAACCCCTGATCCCTCTGAAAACCAAATTTCTCGCAATAAGTGCTGGCCGTCTAGACTGTCTTGCCAACTGAACAATATTATCTCTTATTTACAAATTCTCAAGATATCGTGTCCATGTTTAGCGTTTCTTTGCATTGTGATTCAATTTTGTAATCTTAAATTATAAATTTGAAAGCATAAAGATGTGGCAAATCTTCATTTTATTATCCATACCAAATTTATTTCAAAGGAACGGACTAAATCAGGATTGTAATTTGATGTGTGAATGTTTGACTGTTTTGTGAGTTGGAATTAAAATTTCACAAACCTTAATTTGCTTTACCTCATTAACCAGCCATGGTTAAATATATACATGTAGGGCAGGTTGCTGGGCAAATAAAACACATTGTTTAGGTATTTTTTTAACATTGTATAAAGTTAAATGATTATTTTTCACAAGTTTATTTTGAAGTTCACAGCTTTTTTAACTCAAAGTTGGTCTGAGTTGTGAAATGAATAAATATTTACATTTAGTCAGTTTACTTTACTGAAAGAGCTGTAAGAATAGACTGGCTTTGTGTATGCTCATGTTGTTAAAGGCTTTGCACGTTGTGCTTTCGCAGGCCTGTCATGTTGGGGAGAATGGACTGAACAAGATATTTCCATGGTCATTCAAACTTATTTTAAGAGGACCGATTTATAGGTTTCCAATATTGTTTGCTACTGATTTTGAGAAATTTTTTCAATCTGATCATCTTCTGCAGCCATGGCGTAGTGGTTAGTAAGTGAGCTTCTAATTACTACTTCTTTGTACCTTTCACAGGATCAAGTTTGCATGTAAACCACCAGGTATATGAG
>JARFOD010022084.1:0-24495 GCA_031763545.1 Mopalia muscosa
TAGAAAATGAGTTTGACTTTTTTCGGGGTTACACTACTTGTGTATTATACGAAACTGATCAGTGGAACTCAAGGATTCCAGAGATGATCTTGATCTTTTCATCGCTTCTCTTAATCAGCACGATCCTAACATAAAACTCCAGCCCATTATTAGCTTTGGTAGTGTAGATTGTTACATACAGTAGGTTCTTTGGATTTTAAGGTGTTTTTAAAGCCCACAGACACCCACCAACTACACATATTGTAAGAAAGAAAAAAGAAAAAGTCAGTTGACAAATACTTTTATTTCAGCAAAAATTAATAGGGGATGTACATTTAAAACACATTTTCTATTTGCTTGAATATAATTATTAATTTAAAAGCTCTAAAAGCTATTTTGTTACTAATAAGTGATGATTTAAAAATCGTTAACCACTGAATGTGCGGCAGATACTTTTTTCTTCTGAAAATTAACTAACCTATCGCATAGTGACTACACTATCACAATAGTTATCTTGACTGTCATTATATTCCTATCAATAGCCAGTCTTAACACCTATCGTCATTAATATAGACAGAAAATCCCATTTGGCTATGTCAGCTATAGCCTACACCTACCTAATCGATAGCTCTGGGCAGCATAAAACTCAACTGCCATGGCCACTCAACACATTATTGTCATCCAGTAATAGAGAAAGGAAGTCCATTTGGTAATAATGTCAACTGTAGCCTACAACTAATCGTAAGATCCGGGCAGCATGAAACTCAACTGACATGACCACTCAACACCCTATTAGTAGAGATAGGAATAGAAAAAGGAAGTCCATTTGGTAATAATGTCAACTGTAGCCTACAACTAATCGTAAGCTCCGGGCAGCATGAAACTCAACTGGCATGACCACTCAACACACTATTGTTATCCAGTAATAGAGAAAGGAAGTCCATTTGGTAATAATGTCAGCTGTAGACTACAGCTAATCGTTAGCTCTGTTCAGCATTAAACTGGCATGGCCACCCAATGCCTTATTGTCAAAAACTGTAAAACCATCAAAAGGGCTTGTTTCTCTATTAAGGAATGGACAGGGCCGAATGTTCTGTGCTATAATATTTACCGCGTTAAAAGAGATTGTAACATATAAGAAGAAAGGCAATTTTTATTAATTTTTTGCTCTCGGCTTTAAGCAGGCAAACTAACCGATCTAAAGACTTATATAACATTGCTATATTGAGGCAGATTCGATCAAATGGTCGACATCGTCAATATGTTTGGTGGATGGAATCTTTTTCAAAGACGTTTTCTTTAGTTCACGTCGGCAGATATGTTCAATAATGCCCGCTCCATATCCGTCACCGAGCACGTTTATAACAGTTCTACACTGGGATCTGAAAACAAAATTGTTACCGACACGTATTAAAACGAACAATACATACCAGTGCTTCGTGTCACTAGCTCCTATTTTTTCATTTTTTTTTTTTTTAAATAGCAGGACTGATTCTTATCTTATGCAAAACACATCAGTTTAAAGTTTTTGTTAAAGTTTACTCACAGATTTTAGTTTTAGTGATAGTTTCGAAATAGCTAAAAATTTTAAATTAAAAACTTATTCCAGAAACTCAAAACGATGGAGAGTTAACTCGGTAAAACCTACTACGCTCTTCTCGCTTACGAGTGTGATCCTTTGGAAACAGCTATGACGCCACGGGCTTTATGGAGACGTTTGTAGTTTCTATATTTGCTTCATACCGTGGATTGGAATTATGGAAGCATTTCTCTGGTCTGCTTCAAACTAAGTAAGAAATTATTTATATATATATGTATATAAAAATATTTTTCATCACCATTATATCATTTGTGAACAATTTTTTATATAAAAGTTTAAGGTCTGCGTATATTTCCACATGGTAAAAAGCCTAAAGTTTTGTGATTCGCCAGTGAACAGCCGATAAGTCATCTGAAGGTTCCACATAAAATTCAAATATTAAAAAAAAACGTACGAGTTAATTGTGAAATTTATTGAGCATGCGCACTTTATATTTTTATCTGATTGGTGCCACTGGTTGCCTTTCGCATTATGTAATACTTACAGGAACCAATCAACAGCAAGTATGGTGCTGATGTCATCAGTAGGCAGTCCCATCGACGTCAGTATCATGATCATATAAACAACTCCAGATGATGGCGCACCAGCTGCACCAATCGCAATAGATATTGCCAAAATGCTACAATAATTAATGATTGTATAAGGTTAATTTACTAGTGATGTAACAGTATGTTTGTCGTTTGAGTATGGTAATGCTTTACGTTAGTTTTATTAATAACGAACATTAATACCCAAAATAATGAAGAACACGTAGTGCTAAATGCTGCTTATTCAGTAGATTTTACTATAACAAATGACATCCTGTGCCTATTTCAGACAATGGGGAATATTGTAGTAGTGATATTTAAGCGTAATGAACTTTTTTATTGAAGATAACGTTCTTCAAAAACATTATACCAAGAAAACAACGATTGTCTACTCTTATACATACCGGCACGTCCATTTTAGCTGCACGGTGGATATTTCTCGGTTTAGAAATCTTTTACAATGTCAAGTGACATGTCGAAAATCCTTAATGCTGGAAAACTAAATAACATATATGGAATGAACTGTCTGTTTTGTCTCACCTGATAGTAACATACTGTCCCATATTGAGGGGGATGTTGTTCAGTTGAGCTATAAATATTGTCATAAGCGTAAAATAGAAGCAAGTTCCGTCCATGTTGATAGTGGACCCCACAGAGGCGATCAGTTTTGTCACCCGCGGATCCACACCATTCCGTTCATCTAGACATTTGATCGTTAGAGGTAGTGTAGCGATGCTGTAAACAAAGGAAAGAGTATACATGTTTGTTCAATAATGACGCAAAGAGAATGTTAAGCCACAACAAAGTCGGTTCAAGTTGGGGGAAAGTGGTGCTTTACAGCCCAAATAGGTGTAAGTCCAAGTGAGTTTCACAGATGCCCAACGCATTTATGACTTCAGTGATAAGTTTAACTCCTTAACAGTCAAATAAAGATATTTATTTCTTGATAGACTCAGTGCTGTTTGGTATGCTGAGCTTCTCAGCCAATCAAACAGTTCAAACCCAGATATCTTTTTAAAACAAAAAATACTTTATCTGGCTAAATATATCTACATCTATGTGGTATACTGACTATAACAAATATATTGATGTATTTAAGGAAACATTCATTCCAGATCCCGTGAACAGCTACATCGAATCTCGTGAGTTGATGAGTTCAAAGCCTGTATATATACCTTCCTACCACCGCTGGAAGCTGACATTTTGAGCGTGGCCAACCTTGTCCATGACGTCACGCGACTAACACCCTTTTGGTGCTATACGTTAATAACATGTGTGAATCAATGACCTATATGGCGAAAGACCACTATTATTCACTTCCGTTTTGTCTGCATCGAATATAGTTCTTAGTAAAAATGATGTGTACTCTTATTATTTATTCTGGCCCTGGGAATTGTTTTTTTGTGGAGTATTTGGTATTGATGTGAACTAATTGAGTGGAGGTTTCTGGTCAGTGTAATATCAAAGCCTAAATAGGTCACATTTGGTGTATTTATCACCATTTGATGGAGAGGTGATTGGGCTGTTGTTTACATTCCGACCCGGCTTGACAAGACTTATAACTATCCAGGCTCTGTAACTCAAGTTTTTCGACGGTCATCACATGTCAATATTTGAACTGGAAAGTGGAGTATGTGCCAGGGGTTTTTCGCTCAACGAAAGTTTGGGAGGGAGCTTTGGGGCCAAACGTTACCATTACGGCTTATGGCAAATTAATGGTGGTCTTATGCCATATAGGTCATTGGTGTCAACTGTCAAAGATTAAACAGGCACCTATTATCAAAAGAAATATATTTGATTGGTCAATATTTGTGGAGCTCTTCTGTTTAATGATAAAATTACCTTGACATGGCCTCTTGGCTAAATTTGACTAGTTTGTGCATTACCCATTGTTTAAGATCCAATAATTAAATTGAAATTGCTCGATTGGAAAATTAGATAGCATAATATGCATTTCATTGCAGCCTGGAGTATTGCTTTAATTGAATTTTTAAAATACAATTTTAATTAATTGTTTGATAGAAATTCGCGTTAATTAATTGTTTTTGATTAAACTTTTTATTTTTTATAATTAAATTTCTAATTGAATTTTTTAAAATAAATTTTCTGAATGGATAAAATTGTATTTTAAGTAAAATTTATTTTTCATTTACTGTCAAAAATGTTTATATCTTAAACTTTCTGCTTATTACATTTTCATGAACATAATTTTTTCTTTTACTGTATTTTCTTTTGTTTTGCAGTTTTTGTAGTCATTTCATACACCTGAGACTCGACAGGAGGACGCGATCCTGTGGACGCTAAATCGAAGTAGCATTAATAAGCACACACACTACCACTAAGCCGCGACCGCTGGCTGAAATGATTTAAGGTTTTTCGCTAGATTCTGCTTTCATTTCCGACTTTATGTCTCTAAATTTAAGATTGGCCTTACCGTTTATGGAAACATTCAATTTAATTACACCCCTTGGCTAAATACAGTATTCCTTGTTGTTTTAATGTTCTCATTGTAGAGAAAGGGATTTTGCTGGCCTGCTATGATAAATTTATTGTAAGCACTGTTGGAAGAGCAATTTTCTGATTAGCCAACCAACCAACCAACCAATCCAACTGGTGTTCTGGCATGATAACCATTCAGAAAGACCAGGTCCCCCATGTAGCCCCATCACCTCCTTTGCTATGTGCTATAATGACAAACATTCACAGACCACCATCCCCATGTAGATCAACCGATGCTCTAAACGTAGGGTAGGAATTAGAGGGTGGAGATGATTTTGGATTTATTCACAGGAAAGATCTGTAACTAAACTTATCAGCCAATGAAATGAAAATTTGCCTTCATTCAAACTTACGGTATATGGTTGACGTAATGAGCCAACACTTATGAACATCGAATTCGAATATAAAGTGATTTCGGCTAGTTTAATTTAGTGAAAAAAATATCACACCTTGAGTTGGATCCAAAAGCAAATATCATGGCTGGGAGCATACCATAAACAAATCTGAACGGATTCTTTCTAGTGGCTATGAAATAAAGGAGAGATAGCACGATTAATCCGTGAATCAGAAGTCCGGTGATCACTGTTAGTGAGAATATAGCTAGATCCTGGAACGCCTTAACTGGATTCTCCATCTCAGCTAACTTAGCCGCTATCAGGAAGGCGATACCTACTGGAGAAAACCTGCCAATAAGAATACACAACAATTATTGGGTATGTTTTATGATTTGTTTGACGCGTCAAAGCTTCATATATCTTTTAGCATTCAACATAAATATAACAAAAATTCATTAGATGTAATGTTTATTTGCGATTAATATCTTACGAAACACTGTATCTATAACATGTTGATAATAAAATGAAGCTGTTTTAATTGTCATTACTTAAGACGTGTTGCATGCTTTGTATAACATTCTATATTGAATAAAATATGTATGGATACAGGGCAAAAATTGTCGAATGTTTTACCAGATGAAAATTCCAACCGCACGAAAGGAGACAATACGCAAGGCTTTAAAGAAATCTAGGAAAGGCTTAGCTTCCTCTCCTGCAGCGGAGGCGACGCATCCAAAGACGACGGAGGTGACAACCAGACCAATCATGTTCGTGCCGCTAACTTTCTCAACAACCAAGGTAGATTCTGATCTCTGCATTTCTGTTATAAGGAGAAAGAAATATATCAATTGACTGACCCATCAACAGCAGCTATGTGTTATGCAATACCTCCGTAGCCAATTATGTACACAATATTGATGTTTTTTTGCTTTAACACCACATCACACTATACCTGTATTGATGTTATGTATATGCTTCTTCCATCTAAATAGCTTCTATATATACTGCTCAGCGTATACACATTATTTAATTACATTTTTTTTTTATCGCGCGAGTTCAGTGGGTATCATCTACAATTTATTTGACAGCAAAGCTTTATCGGTTTTATCTTATGGATCAAACTTTAGCAAAGGGGTCGGTCTCAAATTTTACAACTTAGTTTCCTGTCCAAATCTCTTACCTGTGCTATTTGTCAGGTTTTTCACCAAGGAGTCTGGAAATAAAATGTGAAACTAATATTTATATGTTATTCCTGAACAACATCAAACAGTTAGTTATTTACACACCAGCGCGATTCGAACGAATGTTTATATTTACCAATAACAGTCGAACTAGTTTGGATTCTAATCTCGGCGTTTAAGTTATAATGAGGAAGACATATAATGAATTAAAGAATTACATATCAAATGCTTTCTGAAACATCACCACAACCAAGTCGAATGTATACACAATACTGATGTCATTTCGGTTTAACTCAACTTTAGACTTTACCTTTATTCACGGGTGCTATGATATATGCTACTTCTATCCGTTTATATGTGCTGCGCAGCGCGTAAACATTATTTAAGTACCATTCCTATCACATGAATATTATTTGATTTTAGTAGTTATCATGTTTAATTTATTTGACACCAACTCTTTTTACGACTATGGTCGCACTTTATGAAATGGACAGTCACACATTTTACAACTCAATTTCAGTCTTAGTTTCATACCTGTGTTGTTTGTCATGTTTTTCTCCAAGGAGTCTGAAAATGAAATGTGGAATTGATACAGGTGGTACTTTGAATTGCATCAAACAGTTAGTTCTTTACACACCGGTGCGATTCGAACGAATGTTTATACGTACAGCCTACTGAGTTTGACCGGTTAAGTAAAAAAACCAACATGTGTTTGCTTAACTGCGAGTCAACTGAACCTTGAAGTGCACGAACCAATTCAATAAACAGAAAACAGTTAACCAGAGAAAAGCTACAGTGCCATTGATAAAGGTGGTATGGTTTAGAATTGTATATCAATGATTAATTTGTAAGGAAATGGACCCCCACCCCAAAAAATAAAAGTAAAAAAAAAAGACAAAAGTTTGAAAAAACACCCCAACAAAGCCAGCAACAAGAATTAATTAATCGACTCTCTGTGATACACATTGAGTTTCAAGTAAATGTTCTTAGACGCCATTGACTACTACTAACGGTAACTTTCATTTGATGTTTTAGCGTTATTCGAGGAAAAAAACTTCTATGCTGTCCATTTAAATTGTGTGAATTTGGAACCATCAAGTCTGAGAGACTATTGACTTTGTGTTTCCCCATTACTTGAACAAAAAAGCATAGTATTATTGGGTGGACTTTATATCAAAACAAATGAACAGTTATAATGTTTAATTTAATGTGGTGGATGAAATATATGGGTTTATAGTACCACTCACCTGTTAGGTTATCCAAGCTAGTTACTACACTCTTTGTCAGATACATCGACTTTCTCTGGAGAAAACGAATTGAAAGCTTATCAGGTAGGAGAGACAGTTTTGTCTACTAGTTTTGTATGTACGGAGAACGAAAACAAAACTATTGGGTTGGCCAATAATCTCTATATAACTATATATTTTCATTCCCTACGTTAAAAGTATTAATAGTAATGATTCTCATTAGAGTGTGGTATACTCCGAATGAGTAGCCCTGTATGTTTTCATGTTCTTAATAAAGCAGTAATGAAATAAGTTCACAGGCTCGTTCGAAACCCATCTCGTTTGCCTTTGTTCAGTTTCACATTATACTCATAGGGAATCAAGCAGACATAAATAAGTCACGAATCTGTGGCGCTAGATTATCTTCGAAAACCATTAAAAATACCAGGAATATAGATTAAATGAAGAGAACAATTTTGATAAACAAATTTCATTATCGGCAGGCTGTGGCGACCAAAGAAAAATATCAGCATATATATTTCATTTATTTTTTTATATAAAATTTATTTCTATCAAACTGTACACAGTCAGCCACATGGCTTGTTCGTGTACATTTAATTCGTGAAACAATTTGTAAAAAAAAGGTGAACTTAAAATCTTGTCAGTGTTGATTAGGGCAGTTAGTTAGCATAACTTGTAAATTGCAAATGAAAGTAGCTGATTTTAAGTTACAAATTTGAAATAGATTAACGCACTGGTTGATATTAATATGCATAATAAGTCTATTCACATTATAAACAATATACCCATGGTGTAGCTCATACATGGAACATTTCTTGTTATTCATCAAAATTATCCTGGGCGGTCAGTCGACATGCAACCAGCAAGTGGTCGGTCCGCTAGCGTGTGTACACAACTTAAGTAAATCGTTTTGATGATTGAATAAATTTGCATGTTGCATTAACAATATTGCTATTTTCGGTGAATGATATTTCGCTTGAACCATAAAGTAATAACGATGTGCTTACATCTTCATTATAGCCACATATTCGTATTTCCTCACATAGTCTAATCTAATTTGAGTATATTTGGGTCATTGTAAGAAAAAATGATCGAGGTTTTCGAAAACGAAGCCACACATACACCCAGGGGAATAAACCAAGAAATTATTATATGTCGTCATTTAATGAGCTACACCCATTTCTAAGACGACATGGGAAATATTGCTAATCCGATCACCGTTGTAATACCATTTCGGCGGGCTATGAACTCTTATAATACTTAATAGTTTATTTGTGAATTCAGTGGGGTCGGATGTCTGCTTAATATTTTAAGGTAATGCTTTCAATCACGTATCGTGGCTGAGTAAAAAGATTGGCTAAATGATACAGTTCGGCATAAAAAAATAGTAGTAAACAAGCTTTTTGATCGCTGGGGGTAAGGATTCCGTAAATTAACTCGAGTAGGTAGTTTATCACGTAATGAAGTATTACTCTCATCATTAATAATTTACGAAAAGTCGATATGCGATGTATTTTTCGGCGTTGAGAGAGAGTATACGGAAGCCCGACTCCTCATAAAGTAAGCATGTTGCGACACTTTTCGTTAATCCGGTTATTATTCGCAGACATTATTTTTGTAGCTGTTCGATGTCCCTAATTTGTTGATCTGTTACACTGTCCTACACCACTTCAGCGTATTCAAGAGAAGGCCTGATAAAGCTCTTGTACATTATCTATAGACATTTCCTGTTGAGGCGATATTTCAGTCCTGGTAGAAGAGAAATCTTTGAATTGGCTTTGGGTATAAGAATGTTAATATGGGTTTTCCAGTTGCCAAGGCTATTAAAAGTAAAGTCTAAATGTTTATGACTATCATTGGGATCGATGTTGTTCCCTATAAAGTGAATATACATATTTGATGGCAATCTACGTCTAGAGCACACCAGCAAAGTAGAAGGGTTAAATGTGACGCGCCAACGAGCGGCCTAAGACGAAAGTTCTAATAAATCAATGTTAACCGTGTTGGCTTTTTCTGAACTCGAAAGTCCACATGTGTCATCTGCGAAGAGACGGATATTATTTATTATATTCGAAGGTAAGTCATTAATGTAGACAATGAACAATAGAGGTCTCAAGACACTGCCTTAAGGGACTCCTGCAGTAATTTGCTTGGTATCCGAGCAAACTCCGTTCAAAACTACTCGCTGTTTTCTTTAGAAGGCTTTAGATATATCGAAGAAAAGGAAAAAAAAACTTATTTTCTGTCATCACGGGCTTTAGACGGATCAAAGTAAATATCTAACAGTTGAAGAATAGTTGACTTTCCAGGTAGGAACCCATATTGAGTGGGTGAAATGTAATTATGTATGAAAGCAAAAGTCTGTCTAAAAATCAAACATTCAAATATTTTACTCAGAGAGCTTAGCAAAGAGATTGGTCGATAATTACAAACTAAAGAAGAGTTTCCAGACTTAAAAACTGGGGTAATGTTGGCAACCTTCCAATCAGAAGGATAAGTAGAAGCAGCTAAAGAAGAATTAAAGAGACGAGCTAACACAGGAGAGAGGATTGAGCGGGCTGCGTATAATAATTTGGGACTTATGTGGTCAGGTCCAACTGCCTTGTTGGTATCAATGGCCTCTAATTCTTGTAAAACGTCTGCAACAGTGATATCGATATGATTCAGTTTGGGCCCCACATTATTATCGACAGATGGCAAGTCGACAACAGATGGATCATCCGTGCAGCAAATAGAAGTGAAGAAATTATTGAGAAGAGTGGCCTTCCCTTGAGCACTGTGGATGTATTCGCCATTGTTTAGAAGAGGTGGTGGCTGAGAGAAGTTCGAATTGGAGCTTTTAAGAAAGTCTTTACAAGTTTTCCACCAGAACTTTTCAATAGCGCCCCCTTCTAAAATTTGCTTAGTAATTTTGTCATCGTAGTTTCGTTTTGCGTTTCTTATCAAATTAGTCACATGGTTTCGTTGATTTTTGTATGCCCTGACATTTTCTTCAGACTTAAATTTACGATAACGTTTGTACTGTTTCTCACGATATTTAATTTGAAGTTTAATTTCTATGGCTTGCTTTGATCAAAATATTTTTATAATATAAAATAAACGAAAGCACGTACTGAGCTGTTTCTAAACGACACAAACGATTACATTTTCGCCATTCAATGGGCAGAGCCTGTTATTTGTAGTATTTTTAACGATACATTTCCGTATTTTAATGGACCAATAGTCAGTCTTACGGAGAACCTGATATTTTGAAAATCGGTAGTGGGGAAAAACATGGAGATTTTAGTTAATCTACAGGTAGCTTCCACAGCTACGCTCCTGTTTATGCAAATATTTGTTTGGAAGTGTTTATCTTTGATGCAAACAAATAACAGCGTATTTAAGTGGTTTGTCACTGAGGTACGGTACCTGGCATGCAAATATATCCCGCCTCTGTCGCTTAGTGGTTAGCGAGTCTAGCGACTGACCCTCCTTCTACGTAACAATCACAAATGTATGCTTGGTTGTCCACCATATGTAAATAATACTTTAAAATCATAAATTGACAAACCAGCGTTATATAAGTGAAATCCTTTCAAACCGTTAAACCCCAAATAAACCAAACAAATACTGTCCGTCTATTCACAGTGGCACATCAACAGCGTCACAATCATATGGATTCTGTGTTAACAAGAAAACAATGCATTTATTTGTGTTTACATTTCCCGCTTAGTCAATCAGACTAGAGTTTGTTGTTACCCAGTTTGTTTGTTTGATTGGTGTTTAACGTCGTACTGAAGAGTATTTCACTTATATGACGACGGATTGTCCCTCCACACTGTACACAGCCTTTTTGCGGTGGAAAACCGGGAGGAAACCTCGTAAAAACCACCCCCTGATTGCCGGAGCCACCACATGTGACTCGCTCATATACCTGATGGTCGAAAGGCGGACTCGAACCTGTGATGGGGAAATCGAAGCATGTTCAGTTCAGGAAGCGCACTCGCTTGTTGTTACACAGAAACGATAATATCTGGTCCGTTTAACCCTTGTGAGAGAGGTTAACGGTTTAAAACACCTTTTTGTCAAAGAAAGTGAAATTAAAAAACATTGCGATATCCATTTAAAAGAATGTTTTTTTTTTAAATATCTTGATTACTGTGACGTCAAATATGTTGTATTCACCAAACAAAGAGTCTGACTATCAATACCAACAGTTGAAACCACACTTATTTGACGGTGTGATAGACTACAGAGGCCAATTGATCGAAGCGCTTTTGAATATAATCCGCTATTACAGGACGTCACGTAATGTTGGAGGTATATCCCTAATCCACTTTTAGTGATGATATCTGGTGTGAGCGACTAGTCTCCACTCTTCTAACCAATACTAAACAATACAGCTTGTCCTCTGTTACGCTCACTTTACGAGCAAAATAATACAAGTATACCTATATGAAAAGAGCTTAAAATTGTTTAGAATTCAGAATTTGTTTTTGTTATTTTTATAGTTTTATTAGGAAACGTAACATCGCAATGTCATCTGAATGTAAACAAACCGAAGCCCTGATTTTGTTCACCTTTAGTACGTTGCATTTGTGAATTAGTGAAGGCAATTAAATAAGACTTGACTTTTTAAAAGGTTTTTTATTGCATTCAAAATTATCAAAGTTGCGTAGAAATAGATGAGACTTTAAAAGGAATGTAGATGAATGCAGTCAGAGCATATATACAGTAAATAAATATATACAGGAGTTTCTTTTGATGTATTTACAACAAATAGGCAAATTTGTCAAACGAAAGGCGGACCATATTGGAATCCCAGAATTATATATCGCTTTTAAGAGACCCAAAACTTTCCTATTATTCTAACAGCCAGTGAGTTATATATTAATAAATATTGTTTACATATTAATAGGTAAATACATGATAATTCACACACACACACACACAGACGTCGCCGAGCGGTTGATATCCATATACATTTTGATCTTCCGTAAATACAGGCGTGATTTCAGCAGCGGGGATGCTCCTAATGTCTGCCGCCCCTCCCAGAGACACGCACACAATATTAGAAAATAATTCCATATCTATGGACAATAGCGGAGATTACCATCTGATCACTTAACCGAACCCAAGGTTTTGGCTTTAAGAGGTGTCTATTTGGCATATACACTCCGAGAGCCCCTTCATGAGGACTCAAATGGCATTTTGTTTTCAGATTGTTTTCTCTTTTAGAACCACGCGTCAAATGTTCAACTGTACTCTTAAGAAGTCAGGAAACCAGATTTTTCCGTCTTTATTAGCGTCTAATTTTTCCAGATTTTTCTTGAGTTCGCCTTCGATTGGAACTCCTAATTCCTTTAGTCCACTGATGACGTCCGATTTAGACGCCCAGCCCGTCTGATCGTGATCGAATATATCGAAGACCTGTTTCATTCGGCGAATCCTGAAAGGCAATCAAATAGAACACACTGAATTTTTATTTCTATAAGTGTGCGAGTGGCTCGTATATATAAGCTTCGGGTGTAATCTAAAATGAGTTAATGGACCAAGTGAAGCAGAGTTATTATGTCCCATAACGGTACAGTGAATTCGCACGAAGTTATATTGCAGCACCTTGTGTGTCTCGTGTCTGCCGGTAACTTTCCATTGCTTTGGGTTGTTGCCTATCATGCAAATTTTGTATTTTGCTTCACCCGTTTAGCATACCGGCAATGGCCTCTTTGTGTCATTCAAATCACTCTTAATACGGTGTTTAACCCTAGCCAAACAAATAAATCTCTATTGGGGGATAGTTCTGCAGGACGGTCAATCTACCTGTCTATTTGACTGATGAATATGACAGTAAACGGTTAAAGGGTCTCAAGTTTAGTGACAACACGGATTGCACACAGCAGAACGGCGTAAACAACTAATGTTGAATAAGCAGACCAGTGTGCAAATTTATCAAATGGATCAGTTTCGTGTTGTGCACAGGCTGTGGGAGACGGGAGAGTGTCTCCACTCTGTAGGTAAATGCTGTGATAGATGCAGCCACATGTGAAATACGAATTGACCAGACGGTAAATGTCAACGAAAGGTGAGCATACAGTCATTGTGACATTACATTTGATAATGTTTTTATTGATCCATTTCACCATTTCGCTTTTGTGTTCAAGGTAAACCGATACTGTAATTTGAGCTCAATACTCCGTGTGGACAGGACCCGGAGAGCAGTTATGCTGACTTGGGGGCAGTGTGTGGATCAAAGTTCAGAAAAGTCAGCCAAGTGATATCAAAACCCCGTTATGCAACCCCTGGGAAAGTAATATTTAAATATTTCACCTGGATATAATAGGTACATCGATTTGTTCATTTGGTTGATCCCAATAGCGGCAATAACATGTTGACCTTTTGTTAACCTTATATGAAGAGACACCGGAAGTACAGGGGTCGTCTTGTAGCATTCTTAAATAGAATCGACTCTATTGTCTACGTCGAGACATTGACTCTCAGATACTCCCAGGCCATATTGGTTTGAACTTCTTTCATTAATTTGCAGATCAGTGTCGTATGTCGTCCAAAATATTGGTGCAAATTATAATGTGCGATGGCCTGGCATGGCGTTCGAGAGTTGTCATAGTCTCGTCCATTATAAAAACTCTCGCGAGAACACGATTGGTCTGGCAGTTATCCGATATTCACACTTCGCCCCTGAACACCGTGTTGTCCCGGACTTGGACGCCATGAATATATTAACCTCGTGTCGTTTAAATCCCATAGATAGCTTTATGTATAAAATAAATTTAAATAAAAATTTAAATATTGATCCAAAACAAAATCTGAAAAACTTACTGCGTAGTTTTTGCTCCTAGTTGTTTGATGGCCTGCATATATTCCTGCTGTGTGATAATAGCATTGCCGTCTTTATTGATTTGTCTCAAAACAGCCTGGAAAATAAATGAATATATTCGTCAACAAACTAATGAGGAAAGATACTTTTTTCTTTTACATTCGTCAAAGTTTATTTGCCGAATTGTTGAAAATAATAAGAAAAGAAAGACTAATGATAAAAAATGTGTCAAAGGAGACTGTAAAGCGGTTATAAAACCCACATAGTCAATGCGAGCAATGGTTCAATCAGTTATTAATATAATTTCCATCACACTTGGGGAGTGCAAGTTTATTGTGTAAAATTATAACAAACCATAATGTTTCAATTAATAGCTATCACGCTAGCTAAGATCTTTCCTGAAGGAGTACTTGGCGTTGTGACGAAGTCGTATGGAAATCGTACACTGACTTCTTCCCCATGCGCCTACATCATCAATTTTCTGAGCAATGAAATGCGTCACATTTTTAACTTTTTTGTAATTCGATCTTTATAAATTTCGTATGAAAAATATTTCAACTGTTGAAAACACGTTATTTTAAAAGAAAATTAGATTTTATTATTATTTGTGCATATTTAAGGTCCCGACTATAGTAGATAAATACTTAAATCGTCCGATAATCACACTGTATCGAAATACTGGTGCCATGGGCATTCTTTAAATAAAGTTCATGTATCATTTGGTTCCGAGTTAAGGCAAAGTAAATGTATCATTTGGCTCCGAGTTAAGGTAAAGTCCATGTATCATTTGACTCCGTGTTCAGGTAAAGTCCATGTATCACTTGACTCCGTGTTAAGGTAAGGTAAATGTATCATTTGACTCCGTGTTCAGGTAAAGTTCATGTATCATTTGACTCCGTGTTCAGGTAAAGTAAATACATCATTTGACTCCGTGTTCAGGTAAAGTTCAAGTATCACTTGACTCCGTGTTAAGGTAAAGTAAATACATCATTTGACTCCGTGTTCAGGTAAAGTCCATGTATCATTTGACTCCGTGTTAAGGTAAAGTAAATACATCATTTGACTCCGTGTTCAGGTAAAGTTCATTTATCATTTGACTCCGTGTTCAGGTAAAGTAAATACATCATTTGACTCTGTGTTAAGGTAAAGTAAATACATCATTTGACTCCGTGTTCAGGTAAAGTTCAAGTATCACTTGACTCCGTGTTAAGATAAAGTAAGCATCATTTAACTGTGTGTTAAGGTACAGTAAGCATCATTTGACTGCGTGTTAGATTTGAGCATTCCTAAAGTTAAACCACATCCATGTAACTAGCTTTGATATGCTGTTTATTTGACAAAACAGTTTCGAGTTTTTTTTATCTACAATCATTTGACGGCGTTGGGCAACACTGGAAACCACAGTTATTTGACGGCGTGATAGAAGCACAGGGGCCAGTTGATCGAAGCGCTACTAAGTGTAATCCGCTAATACAGGACGTCGAACCATGCTGGAGGTATATCTCTAATCCTCTCTTAGTGATGAAATATGGGGATATAATCGTCTCTCTAGTAACTGACCCTGGAAACCGCAGCAATCAATGGATACCCGGTATTATGATTATGTCTATGCAATATGACAGACTTTGGGTTCAAAGATTGCAAAAAGCCGTCATCAAGTATACCAGCAGACCCTCATGCCTACTGGATTTCACAAGTAACCACCCTGTGGTAATCAGTTGGCTTCATGTTGACATTAAATAATGCTTGTTGTGAAATACAATATGCCTGCTGACGAGTACACACCCGAATAACTGTAAGTTTGTTAATCTACAAACAAAATTCTACACCAGTATGGTGTGAAATGATATTTAAAACATAATATAGAATTGCTTCTAATTAATTATAGCATTGTGAAGGACACAACGCAATTCTGAACAGACTGTTAAATTCAGCTTGTTCAGTGCCTGCAAAACAAATCAATAGTAGGCCTACCGTATGACTTTTCCATATGTCTCTATATTATTATTTAGATAAACCGAGTATATGTTTTCAACAACATTTAGAAGTGGGATAACATAACTATATAGTTAATGGATAATATACATACGTGTCAATACATATGTCTGAATCAATTTACACCAGATGTCGCTGCAGGCATATGTATGGAAACGTTGTGTTCTATCACAAAACAATTAGTGGTTATGAATACATTATAGTTAAACCGGCTATAAGTTTTATCTTCCCTTCCGATTACTGATGGCTGGTGGCAGTTATAGAGACTTCGGCCGCGTGTCAAACATTACCCAGAATCTTTTTTTGATCAGGCTTTTGTGTTGACAATTGAGATATAAAATCAACCAATGTAGTGTAAAATATCTTCGTAAAATAATACCTATGACCTGGGACCAATATGTATAATATATATATATATTGGTCCCAGCTATGACAGAATTTCGTCAAGGTATAAGGTAAATTAACATGTCGTTATATTATGGTCTCTTTGTGGTACTATAGCCTGGATTTAACGCTGTCTACCACACTGGTAACTTTTCAATAACAACACTTAATTGGAGCGAGGCAATATTGTCGACCGATACACTGGATTATTCGATTAGTTATGCAATGGTCACTAAGCTCAACTGCAGTCATTAAGGATACTCTAATCTCCTTAAAGAGTGTTTTTACATTTCGCAATTTTACTTCTAAACTACTGTGAATTTTGCAACACATGTATATATATTCTGAATCGCCTTTTTCTGCAGAACAATAATAAGTAAATTATTTTTTTCTAAAACGTACAGAAAAAAAAATTTGGCCTAAAAACTAAGTTTTTGCTACCTCTTTTTCAAATTGCTATTTCTTTTACACTATTTAGGTCAACTGTTCAATTTTTACATCAACGTATGTGAACCAAAAAACGGTCATTAATTTTTTTCCTGTGTGTCTTAGTTTTCTTGCAATATTGGATCACGTGGTAAATCATTATTAGGATGACAGGTCATGTGACGTCATCATAGCTAGAAGCAACAAAATTAAGATACGATGTATCAAAGAATGCTCAAAATAAGTTTTAAATCTTTACTATGGATATCGTTATACATTTTTTTTAAGTAGGATTCGCAAGGTATCGATTATATCACGTGGTTTTCACAAACACCATCGAGAAAATCATGTAAGCCTATTGTTTAGGAAAAAACATAACAATATTTTGTGTTGATCAAAACACACATAGATCATGTTTTCAGGAAACATAAGTTATGTTACACGTCCGACTAGGCATATATAAGCTAGGGTTCGTTAAAAAAAATCAGCTAAAAAATAAAACTAAATATAATCTACACATGTGGTCGGTGAGCTTTGTTTGTGGGCTGAAGTTGACTGACATAGAGATATTCAGTCTAGAATACAACGATATCGGTCGATCCTGTTTATTATTATCTAAATATTTGCACTGTCATGTAACATGTGTCTGTATCGTTCAAACTTCCACAACAGTTTTATTAACAGATCTATATGAAATATAGTTGTAGGAATGCAAAAAGGAAAGTTGAACAAATATGCGCATTTTAAACATATATCGGATTGCTACTAGATGTTAAAGAGCCTGATTCACATCCGGATCCGCCACACTTAAGACAACAGTATGAGCTGCCACTCCCTCTGTTTTATTTCAGCTGACGTAACGATTTTCAATACAGGAGACCATTTACTTTTAAGTTATTTATTTTCCAAAAGTTGTAATCGGCTTTAAATCACTATGTTGTTGAAGGTTAGATACTGACTGGGGTTCGCTTGCATTGTTATTGTATATATATTAGTTTTAGTTATTTCCACAATGGTGTCAGCTGTTATTGATCTGTGTTTTAGTCTACAGCCTTCTGACACTATAGATCAGGGATTCTGTTTGCTAGTACTCCATACAAATAAACCAAACATTATAAAGGTTCGTTTTGTGTTTACACAGAACGTGTGAAATAAAAATCAATATTTTCTTTTAATAAAATGACGATTCTTTTTGTTTGCTTTTTAAGAGAGAATACATGATTGGGTAGAGTAGGCAGGTTATCTCCGTTGTGAGGCGAGGCAGTTATAGACCCAGGATACGCTTTCTGGGCTACACGATTTGACGATTGCAGCGGATTCAAAATTGGTCCCAAAAATTGTAACAGCTCCTCTATTTCACGTATATATCCGCGATATACAGTTGTTTTAGACCTCGTGCTGATTATCTGTACTATAGTACCGCTGCCTTGCCTTTAGTTTTTTTATGTTGTTGTTGTTTTTTTAAATAAAATACATGTTATAATATATCACAGCCAACACGGACAAAGTTTATTCATTGCAGCTGTAGAAGTTGGCAATGTTTGCATTGCAACGATATGAGTTGGCTAGATGATTGTAGATGTATAAGTTGGTTAAGATACATAGGTAAAATATATATTTACGCGTACCTGTATCATATATGTATACTGCACCCAATGCACTATGTATTGCAACGGCGCATGCGTCGAGTTGCAAAAATAAGTCATATTGACTCTTTGTTTTAAAATAAGACCCTAGTCGTTATCATTATAAACAAAGCATGTGACATTTTAGCCAAATATAACTTTATAGTTCTGGCAAGTTATCATAAAAATCTCCACAGTTAAAAAATAATTTGCTAGTATAGTTATTTTACAGTTTTATTCTGGCCTTCCACATGATAACGAATCAGTATGCGAACATTGACTCACAACAGTAACATATGTGCTAGAGAAATATTTGTTCTAATATATCTTGAAATGTAGCGACATACGGGCCTCGTAAAATGCTTCTACAAAATTTTACAACAAAGCATTTTTTAGTCACCCGTTAAATATAGGACTGTATTAATGCGCCTTATGTTACCAATGAATAGGCTTGGGGCTACAGAGTTGTGAATAACTAAATGTTCCATTAGTCGGGAAATTCGTGTCAAATGTTGTTTATATTCCATATTTTGTTTAAACAGAATGTGTTAACCTTACTGATCAATCTAACATTGTATAGATGGTATTTCCATTTCCAGTTTTAAAAATAATACAAAAAAGGCTTTGTGGTTTGTTTCTGATTATTTAACTTGATAAATTGTGTTTAATTCAAAACAAAGCACAAGGCTGGTGCTCGCTACGCCTTTAAGTTTACCTGGTTGTGCGACACATGGATCCTGATCTAGGTTCGGAAACAGTATTTCTAAGTCTTTTATGTCCGTAATCCAACCCTTAACACTAACTCTAACATAGACGACAATCATGCACCTCACCATAATCCCTAAAATTACACATCATCGGAACACTCACGCCTGTATCATGATAACATTCCGTGCCCTGTAACCTCTCCCCCACCTCCTCTCCCCTTCCATCCTCTCCCTCTTCAGTCAACCACCTTCATAACATTTTCAAGGTTAACAATATTTGCCCGGTTTTACTTCAGTTTATTACTTGGACGGTACTACCCTAACAACAGTGTGGTATAAGTGTACAGATATGACGTTTGTCTAGGAGTATGACATTAGTCTAGGAGCAAGGTATTAGTATAGAAGTGAGGTTTTAGGATAGGATTAAGGTATTAGTCCATGAGTACGGTCTTTAGGAATGCGGTCTGTTGTATCTTCTGCCACAGATTGATGTTTGTATTCTGACGTTTCAAGTTCAAACAACATTCCTAACAGAATAGGGAATCAGGTTTTGTCAACAGGCTTAGCCAATAAAAAACAGACAAAACCACTAGTAATGTTAAGATATCCAAGTGCTCAAATCACTGCACAGTTTTGCTATCTGTGACATGTAAATTTATAGTTTTGTAAATTGTATATAGTTAGCTCTATTTAGTGACGAACTTAGCGGTTGCCAGCTAATAGACATAGTATCTAACGGATGACAAAATAAAGCAATATTTTTGGTTACGCGAAAACAGAGCAGTATATTGGTTACGCAAAAATAGAACAGTATTTTGGTTACGCGAAAATAGAATAGTGTATTGGTTACGAGAAAATAGAACGGCATTTTGGTTACGGGAAAATACAACAGTGTATTGTTTATGCGAAAATAGAACAGTATTTTGGTTACGCGAAAATATAAAAGTGTACTGGTTACCAAATATTGAACAGTATTTTGGTTACGCCAAAATAGAACAGTGTTTGAGCTATTCGGCAAGTTTGGGTTGGTTATCAAATAGAACAGTTTTTCGATATTAAATTCGAAATTCGAATCTGTAGCGTTAAATATGATTAATGTTTAACATCGGTATATTCCTATTAATAAAAAATCCCATACATTGATCAGTCTAATTATCCGTATCGGAGAACGCGCGTTTTATCTTCTCACCAGTTCATGACTGTCAATCTATATTACATTGTCATTATCATGACTAATAGCCTCCCAGCCAGCTGTAACGTTATAAGATTTTTAAAAATACGTTTTACTGCAGTCCGTGTATCCACATCATATACAGCATGAGCCACGCTTTATTGCATCCGATCAAAAACAAAAACAAAAAACAAAAATAAGAAAGATTTACTTCTGATGACTTAGTGGTTTCAAAGTTTAAGCCTACAACAACGCAACGGTTTATGAAGCTACAAAGCAGAATCGTACAGTTTATTTCTCTGGTTTATGTTTTTAAATAAATATCTACTGATAAGATAAGGTCATTGGTCCACACAAAGTGACTATAACCGAATAACACAGTTTATATAGACGAACACTGAAGATCAAATTAACCGCTGCTCATTAATTAACCACCATCATTAGTGGTTCTTTATGTAGCCTATTTATTCGCTTTTTGATTAGTTACAAAGAATCTGTCGGGACATCCAGTCGCGTAAATAATAAAACCCTATAGCCCGGGGGCAAAGCAGTGTCCTCGCCGCCATATTAAACAAATGGCACATCCAAGTAGTCTACACTAGTCAACTTATAGGCTGAAAACAGTCGCTTTGCATTGCAGAAAAACACACGTGCAACGTTTCTATCAGACACGCGGAGAAAAAAAGCAAATTGTTTAACAGAAAAAAAAATGCTGGTTTACTTTTTCGTATGTATGTCTGTTGCTATATAACAATTTCCCGACCAAGGGTCGATGCTGGAATTGAACGGGAAGTTTCATATAACGGCAACATCTTTAACAACGGTTTTGTTGTTTTGTTGCCTAACTATTATTTGGACTGGTATGGTTTGAATGGAAGTGAATTAACTGAGCCTAATGTCGTACTCAAGGGTATTTCTCTTATATGACGAGAGATTGTCCACAATGGTCCTGTGAGTTGTAACAGGGTTCACGTTGCAATTATTAGGTCGAATGGTCCTGTGAGTTGTAACAGGGTTCACGTTGCAATTATTAGGTCGAATGGTCCTGTGAGTTGTAACAGGGTTCTTGTTGCAATTATTTGCACGATTGTTTGGGGTTGTTTTTCGTATGATATCAACATTTTTGGGTGAAAACCAAATGCACAAAAAAACCCTGAGTAGCTAGCCGGCCCACCAGTAAAATTGTAAGAAAAAGCTCATGATCCCAGCAAATAAATATTTTCCTGATTAAGTTTTACATTTGTTTCATTTGAAGAGTCAACGAAATAGTATTATGGCGTTTATCATCATATTAGTGTAATAAGAAATGTAGGCCACATTTTTAGTGAAACCCATATCTATGGGAGTAGCAGGAAAAGTGAAGTATGAATGTGAATTTGAGAAATGGTCATAGGCCTATTTGTTTGCAGAATAAGATGAAATGAAATCCCATTTGTAGAAGTTTTTCGTTGAATTTGTTGTCAAATTATCATGTTCACAACACAAAGACTTGACTATTGCAAAGTTATGCAACGGTAGCCATATTGCTTTGCGTGATTGGATAACATGCAATCACATCCGTAGTTTTCTAGGAGGAAGCTAACTTCCAAGTTTAACATTTATCTGTGAATTTGACCTCATATTCACAACACAGGCGTGAATATATTCAAATTGTGCAATGACGGACATTTTCTTTTAGGGAATTTGGTGAAATGCAATCGCATCCGTTGTCTAAATATGAGGAGGTTATATTTTATGTTTCATGTTGATCTGCGAATTAATTACAGCTAGAGCTATTGTGCTCACAACAAACATATATACATACATGTATATAGTAAAATTATGCAATGGCATCCGGTTAAATGCAATCCTATCCATGTTCTTAACAGGAGGAAGCTAAATAACACGTTTGAAGTTAATCGATGGATTTTGTTTTCCAACTGGCTTGTTCACAAACATTTGTGGCGGATGGACAGACGGAACGAAGGACAGACAAACAACGAGTAGCATTTCTAAGCTCCCCCTCGCCTATTATAGTAGCGGTGAAGAAACGAAACCTATAATTCAATGCTAGTACACAAAGCAGAAACATTATCAATTTGTGTCCAAAATAGTACGGTTGAGATATGCAAAGAGTTGCCATAAAAAAATGTCAGCATACAAAGTATTGATGTAAAAATAGCAACAGCTAATTAGAATACCTAGTTTTAATGTTAACGACTTTATCTTAACTTTGGGAATGTTCACCTAATCGCGCTTTAACATTTTGAATAACGAAAATTGAAAACCAATTCCTGCCAAATTGCAAAACAAAAACAAGAGAAAACAGCCAAATGCATTTTTTAATTTTGCTTATGAAACAGTGGTACTTGGAACTTTGGTTATGCGAATATTTGTAATAATACACGTTTCATTATTTTCAATTTATGAAAAAGAAGAATATACGAACCCTCGCCCTGTCGGCTCCACCTGGTACACCAAGGACTACCATGAGTCGGATAAATTCACCAGTATTTAATGTTCCGTCTTTGTTTTTGTCTCCAGCCTCAAAAGCTGCCAAAAAGTCCATGATGTCTTGGTCGGCCATTTTACTTGTTCTAATATATTTCTTCCGTTCAGGTGCGTTCCACAGAATAGGCTGGGTCTCCGAGTTGTCCTCGAGCGATGATTGTGACTTTTGAACACACGATGATAAGCAACCCATAATGTAGCATATACCCAATGTAGGCTAATAAAATCACTCTAGATATGTCCATTAAAATATTACCATGACAACACAATAGATATGTGAGGGTAGACCACGCCCCTCTCGGTGATCACGCCCGCTGTTGTCACTCGTCTGCTTCCCCTGATTGCAAATGTTTATATTCTAACAAGGAAACCCAAGCAGAACAATTAAACCGTGACAATCATTGTTATTTCTTCCCTGTAAACAGATGTTTGGTGTTGCTGACACGCATCAGCTGTAATGAGAGACCCAGATGTTTCGACAATTTGGCCTATGTCACTTTAGCTCTCTCTCTATCTGTATACAAATATCTGGTATATTGTATGCATATATATCTCGTTGAAGGCAAGCACGTTTTTCATCTCTACAATAAAATATATATATGAGTAATAATTGTATAATATGCAATTAGTTAGACTCGAAACACAAACAATTTCATGTTCGCTCGACGTTTCGACATGGTTTTTGTCACCATCACAAGTCATTGTGTGCAAAATGGATTATTGTAAATTTAAGAAAGCAAGCGCATTGTGAAACTGAAATATTAAAACATGTTATGCCAAATGATGAATATATATATATTGTATCTACATTCAAAATTATGTGCATAAGAGTTTATTTTGCCAAAAGGTGGACAGGTGCTTGAATCCCATTTACTAAAAACTGCCCCAAAACTGTGTCAAATAGCTTGACATGTACGATTTCCTCTCCAAGTTAAGAACACGTGTGAATTTGTACTGTGTATTATATACATTCCATAAGGCTTAAGTAAGGTGGTTTAATATACAAGGATATGTCCTAGTTGGGGCGTATGTTTAGCAGACTAGCCGCTATATCTACGCAGGCTCATTGTAAGACTTATACCCACAATCCAATATATCCAACTCATATCAACTATTCATCAATATCTAGATCTATATTTTTAACAAGAGTAAAAGCCTATGTGCTTGTCATGAAAATAAAATAAAAATTGAAATCTTGCAAGATCTACTTAGGAATAGGACTATCCTCGTAAATGTTTATAATTGGAAGTTGCTCCGAGGGCAGTAGTAGAGGAAGAGCAGCAGGGTTAGCATTTATTAGTACATAATAAGGAACGTTTGTGTGTTACCATGTAGTAACGGATTACTGCAGAATAACGTGTGCGGTACCAAAATGGTTATTCTGTAGTAATTGAAAAATTTCCTCTACACGTATTTATGTAGTAATTTTTACTACATGTTAACGTTACACGTATTTATGTAGTCTGACGCAACCTTGAGCACTGGGTTTAACCCACTCTAACCGGTTCTAACCAG
>JARFOD010022085.1:0-10940 GCA_031763545.1 Mopalia muscosa
TAGTTATGGCAAATTAATTGACCGATATTTGTAGTTCAAGAGAGTTCATTGAGAAGCACCATGTACATATACGATTAGCACTTATATACTTTAATACTTATATAATTGTAGGGTATAAACATATGATGTGAAACCAACCAGGAGTCAGTGCAAACGACGTCAAAGCATTTTGACCACGTAGAAGCACGGTCTTTATGATCGATTTTCCTTTTTAGTGAAGGGCAGACAGTAAAGTTTGATTGGGGTTTAACACAAATAAGGACTGATTTCCCCCTTTATATTTTGTCCTACTTATAAATGGTGGAAAACTGGTCAGAAACCTTGTATAAATCACCCCGCGATCGTTGGAGCCACATTGCTTAACTCCCTCGTAAACCTGAGATCGAAAAGGGACTCGAACTTGTGATTGATTGATTGATTGATTGATTGATTGGTTGGTTGATTGATTGATTGATTGTGTTTTACGCCGTGCTAAGGGGAATTTCGTATTTCACTTATATGACGGCAGTGTATTCCAACAACATTTCACACTGACACGACCAAGATGTGAAGCGTTGCTATAATGTTGGAAAGTTCATTTTATTCCAGTGCCTTACTAAGGATTGATTGATTGATTAGTGTTTTACGCCACATTCAGCGGTATTTCAGCTATGCTGTGGCGTGAGCCTTACTAAGGAGGATCATAAGACAGAAACGCTTACACTGGATTGAAGCAAGGTCGCTGGTTTTTTCGTGTCCAGTGCCTTGCGGTTGAAATGCACGATAAAAAAACCCAAACGTTTAAAGTTGAATCTTAGTCCGAAAAGCAAACATACACATCGCTTTATAATTCGTACAAAAAATGACACTGACACAAGGGTATCGATGAATAAACGTTTAAACTTGAAACAAAATGTCTGAGAATCCCGGTGATGTGGGTAGTTGATATTGATATCATATTGATAATTTGAAATGTATTAATCGTTCGAACAAGATGTATCTTTAAGGTGTTGTTTATAACGTAAATGGGGATGTTAGTTTATATCAACTCACGAAACTAATAAATAAATATAATTTTGTTTTGCATCGAACGAATCATCTAGAAGACTACTAAAGCCAACTGCCTGGTTAGATCTGAGTCTCTAGGTTTTATGGTCATATGTTAATTGTAGAGTGATAATTTTTTGCTTGTTCATATGATGATGTTGATATGAAATTTAGTAATTCTTTCCAATAAGTGATAATTCCGTTTGTTTATTTGAGGTTTGACGTCATATCGAATGTTCTGTTATAATAAATACATATAACTCCACAAATGGTTAAATTCTTTGTTTGAAACCGGAGGCATCACGGCCTGTGACTCAATCAGATACCTGATGGCCGACAGATGGACTCGAACCCATGAACGGTCGACACAGGAGGGTTAGTTGGTTGACAGGCTATCCATTGTACCACGGCCGCTCACAATGTTATTGGTGATATAAACTTGTGTTATATTCTTAAGGTGTTATTCATATAACGTAAAGTGAATGGGTTGTTTAAGCCATCTACCAAACGCAAAAATAAACGAATGAATTATTGAAGTACCTGTTGACCTATCATTCAATATATTTACAAAACAGAATTTCCATATTTTAGATTTATAGGTCAGCGCATCGCGTGCCATAATGCACAACTGTGTTCGCCTTCAAAAGACTGAAGGGCAGAAAGCTACAGTTGTTGATTCAAATTATTCACCTGGACAACTCAGGGTGAATGACGCTTGTCAATTCGTCGAAAAGATTAATTTACAAATTGATTCTCATTCTTCAAGCGACGGCTTAATAGTCGCCAATGATTGGATATTCCTCTCTCAGAATAACCAATCAAACAGAAGGTCATTCGCTGGCATAATGACTATCAACCGCAACCCTTTGACCCGTATTAAATAGTAATAATATTTTAAGGACAATACTTTTGTATTGCTGTAGTGTATTACATTAAAAGGCCAGCGTATAAATCATCTTTCCACTTGAACAAATGCCAATACTTAAGCCTGAATTGATTTTAAAAAATCTAATTGGCCCTCAAAACTGCTTCTCGAATGTTCTTTTAGTTAAACATATACAAGTCTATCCAATGAGAGTTCACTAAGATTCACTCTGCTTTATTTTAATGCGATGGAAAACCTTAGAGTAATCTCGTAAGCATCCGATCCCGCGATTGCTCTCATATGCCTGAGGTCGACAAGGTGGCTCGAACTCGTGAGTGGAACAGCGAAGGGGAAACAATAGTCAGATTCGCTAACCGGTTAACCATGCACGTAGGTGTGGCGAAGCGGTACAGGAATAGCCGAAAACAACAACATTACATGCAAACACACTAGATCCGTAAACATGTTATGACAGTCTGAACAATAAATCAGAACCGTCGGGTAAATAATATGTACACAAATTGTTTTCGAGTAAAATTACTTCGAGGCCATACCATACGTAAGTACCACAACAAGAACAAAACTACAGATAAATGTCAATGGCTACCGGACCAGCGATTAAAGAATGCAAGCCAAGTCTGTTATTATACCAGTATTATACCAGGGTGATCCATGACCCTTTGACGAAGAAGAAATAATCCTTTGTCGACGGTTTGTCAATCCGTGATCCACTGATTTATATACTGTGAAAATTGGTTGATTATTTACGTCGTGCTCAATAGTATTCACTTATCTGTTGGCAATGTATTCTAACAATAATTGACATTTTCTAAGGTTTTGATAAAGTTAGAACATTATTCTTCCTCCAGTGCTATAAGCAAAGACAGTATTGCTACTGTTCAAACAAACTACCCTTTAACCAGAGGTCTTCTTTGTACAAACTGGGTTATTATACAACGATGAAACATAAATTAAACTCCCATGACGTCCATAACAGTACACCAGGCCAAGGTACCATAATAAAAGGACACAAAATAGGTCGTCACAAAAAATAACTTTATGTTGCCAGTTAAATTTACAATGAAAAACTAAATGTTTGTCTTGTCAAATTATTAAGACAACGTTTACATTTTTTTTAGCATGTACCGGTAACATATTTTTGTTAGTCACAAACACTTTCCAACTGGGCATTTGCTCTTTCCAACTCACTGAAGGGGACCCTATATAGCGATATACTCAAATCGTTATAGGATTTTGATTAAAGGGCCTGAATGGCTGTTTGCATTTCTGGTACTGGATGTACAAGTTATTGAAGATGTCGTTTTAATTCCAGCACAAGGTGGTTAGTCCTTAAGTCTTACACCACCATGCAAGGAAATTTAAAGATTTCGCCCAGGTATCCGCCGTATTCCAATGAACTACAATCTCTAAACAGAATGGAGTTCATGAAAAATAAATATGTAAATCGATCAGTGTGATTCACGTTGCGCAGTTTAATGTAGCACACTGTTTTCGACGAAAATATCGTAGTTGTTTCTTGTGGTTTAAAATCGTGCTCAAGACTATTTCATTTTCATGATAACGGATTGTGTATGCTGCTTACATACGGTGGAAAACGTGGAGGACTCTTTGAAAAAAACAATCTGTTAGCGGTACACCAAAGGATGGAGTTCGACAGGCTAGCAACTGAGCCACGGACGCAGTCCTTATTTTATTGGAACAAACGGAATAATATAACAATACGAAGATTGTTTAATTGGTCCTCTAGTTTTAATGAATTATATCTTAACAGTATATTCATTATTTTAATATCCGAGAAGCTAAAACGCATGAACACGGATACCTGTGGTACATGGATATAATCAAAAATCTTAAGAATCATCGGGAAAAAAATCTGTAAATGTGCTAGAGCGTTTGATTTGTTTCTTTGTTTGTTTGATTGGGGGTCAACGTCGTACTCAAGGGTATTTCACTTACATGACGACGGATTTTCCTCTTCACACGGTTCCATGCACCGTTACGGTGGAAAACCGAAGGGAATCCGTGTAAAAAAAACCATCCCCACGATTGCCGAAGCCACATCGTGCGATCACTCATAATAATTACCTGATGGTCGACAGACGGGCTCGATCCCGTGAAGGATAAATTGGAGTAGGATTAGAAGCGCACAAGCTACCACTAAGCTACGCCAGCGGGCCTATAGAGCGTTTGAAAATATGTCCAAAATCTGATTTCTTTCCAGCCTAAATAAATTATATTGAAATATATTTTATTAACATCATTAAATTCGTTAGATAAACATGTACACTTCTAGCGAAATAAATTAACTGAAGCTGACGCCAAACAAAGTTGATTCACTGGACAAATGCATGGTTTTAACAAAATCAAATTACAAATAAGAGCTGAAAAGCGATTCAACACTGGTCATTGATAGCTTATTAGCCCAGGCGATGGATAGATGATAATATACCGTGTATGTTACGATATCAACTATATTCAATCACCCATCCTTAGGCATAATATAAAACCGTGTGTGTTTATCGTGGCTTTAAATATAAAGTGATATTGTCCGACTTCTATACAGTATGGTTAAATTTAATTTATATCGATGGGATAATCCCTGTTTACGATAAAACGGCTCTCAGCTGTTTCACGTTGACAGTTCGGAAATCCTGTAACAAAGAGAAGTATATTGAATACATAATGTACATGTATTGTATCTGTGTTAGAAGAATCCTTCTATACCAATACCATATATCAACTTCATTCATGGATACCGTCTGATGCAAACTACAATGTACGTGACAGAGCTCAGTGTTTACTGCTTAAAGCTTAGAGGTCAAAATAACAATATTTTAATATTTATTTGAATTCGTTTACCAGACAATGCACACGCTAATGCCGTTCCCAGACAGGTGGCCAATGTCTTGTTTATTACGCTACGGTTATTCACCGGTGGCGTGCTCTTTCAAAATGTCAAGGAAACAAGCCTCGATGTAACTGACAAAGACAACAAAGTACAAAAGATAATCACAGGACATGGGTAGATGGTTGTTAGCGGTTATTTATTTGTTTGTTTGATTAGGTGTGTAACGTCGTACTCAAGGGTATTTCACTTAAATGACGACGAATTGTCCACTTCTCACTGCTCATTGACTTATTATGGTGGAAAACCGGGAGGAAACCTCGTAAAAACCACCCCCAGCGATTGCCGGAGCCAAATCGTGTGGTGACCTGGTGCTCTCAGAACAAAGAGGCACCTATACAGTTTATGATGTCTTTGTATTGGGTCCTGTGATGAATAGTATGTTGTTGTCGTGTCTTGTCTTTGTCTGCTGCCAGTGGCGTCGAAGGTGTTTCCCCTACAAACACAATAGTTATTTGTGGCTATAAGCTATTTATTATTAAAATACGTTAATACATATAGACTCGAAATCAAATAATGTTAAACAAATGAATAATGAATTTGTATTGTAAATAAAGCAAATTAGCTTGCCTCCAGATGGATGAGAAAATAAATGATGTGATTGACGGGTCGCAGTCCTTGACCACAAGCTCAAAAATAACAACAAAATGTGAAATAAACGAATTTTTGATTTTTGATTTTCGGTCAGCTGTCCTCCTCCCGACCTGAAGGTCTTATCTGAAAAGGTTTGATTGATTGGTAGCCATTGACAAGACATTGCTACCAATTGAACCGAAGCCCTATTGTCCCTAATACCGCCGACTTAAATCCAATTGTTAACAGAACGACGGGCTTAGAGATACGGATTAAATAGTTAAAAGTCGATTTAAAATTATTTATATATAGGTCACTTATTGAAAAGTGACTGACGCGTGATCCTTTCACAAACATTGCATTAATATGCCACTGAGGTATGACTCTAATCGGCTTCAAGTAAACAGTTTCACTGCGATTTAAGTTCGTTCATATTTCATATCGTTCTGGAAAAATTGCAGCTTACCAGTTCAATGAAGTGCGTCACGTTTTCAAGTGACCTACATTAAGATACAAACAAATAGTATTTAAGGCACGGCTGTTGCGGTCGCTTACAGAAGCGTCTACGAAAGGACTCGTTTTACCTGGATAAATTAAGGTAGGAAAATTAATATTATTTGCCCCTTAAAATGATGGGCTTAATTATTATAGTGTTAAGTTATTATTATAACAGATATTAAGCCTACAATAACAGTAAAAGGAAAATTATCTATTTTATTATATTCACTTGGTAATTAAAATTAATACAGTAACCAGCCGATTCCAAACAGATTCACAGCCACCTATTCACCACTTTTTTGCAAATCTATTCACGTCGATACAAATTTGTTGAGTTGGTTTAACCTTATTTGAAACTTATTCGGTTTTAAATAAGTTGAGAATTTTTTGGGAACAAGTTGCTGAGAACCGGTTTCGACTTTCGAGTCGGGTGCTCGATTTACAGACATTGGTAATTAAGCGACTGAAATAATATGAAGCGATAGAGACAAAGATATTCAATTGAGCAAGAATTCAGCCGGTAAAGGCTTATCAAATAAAAGATGATACCAAGATAGTTCAGAACCATGCCATACAACCTTTGAAGCCAATTTCTTTGTTTATATTTACCAAACCCAATTAAGCCTTCAAACAAAACCAAGCACAAAACTGAGCGTCTCAAACTTGTATAGCATTTTCCTCCGATTTAGAACATAACGGGTGCATAAACACGATTCGCCCACAATATACATATATTTGCTTCTGTACATGGTAAGGCATACTTTATTCAACAACGATACGTGGCAAATCAATACTGGTTCGTCTACATCCATTCGGACTTTTGTTTTCGACAAAAAGTTAAATAGCTCACTAGTCTATTTATTATACACCGTAGCCTTTTTTAGAGATACCGAGTTCATATAACTGTGTAATTTTCATTTTTTTTCACTTACAAGTTCATTGGTTCAATTGTCACTGTGTTTATATATCTGTTATACCGAACGTTCTGACACATTTTACATGCGAAACGAGACATTAAATCTTACATGAGCCTTGATAAAAATACGGAAAAACGATTCAAGTATCTGTTGCTTGCCCGCCATTTTTGTCTCTTCCACCAGGACTGGATTTGAAATTTGAGTACAATATCCTGCAATTTCAACTCTTTAGGCATATTAACCTAATACAAGGATACTTACTTTATTTGATTGGGATATTAAACCGGTATTAAGCCGATTTTGAGCCCTACTTCAAATCCCGATCTAGGGCAATTACACAAATTAAGACTTTTAAAACCAGTAGCAAATGCTTTTGTATGATTTCAGATGGCGAGAATGTGCTTGGCCGGAGTGTTTCTGGCCTTGGCTGCGTCACTGTATGTGTAAGTAATTAATGGAAAATAGCTATAATTCGTGACACTAATAATTTTTTTATTATTGTTTTATCATATATGCCATGCTTTACAGATAAATTTGAGGTTATAGATTTTAAATGTTTTTTGCATCTTATAGAATAAGAATATTTTCGTTGTTTGGGATAACACTTTCTCATTTTGAACAAATTCTAGTTGGGATTTGATAATTTATTAATTTGCAGTTTGAAACTCGTTCGCGAATCCAACCTCTGACCTTCAGAGTTAGGCACCGATTCAACAAATGTAAATACCGGACAAGATCTCATAGTTGTGGTCTCGATTCTGGGACGGGTTTCAATCTGAACCAATTTCTAAACTAGAATCTGTTCTAACTGAGATAATGTTTCGCAAAAAAAAAAAAACCCTACAAAACTGTTATTTGTTTTTGTTTATTGTAATGGGTACCATAAAATAAACCAGTTGCCGTTTACACAATACCTAAATTCAGCACATGCCGAATTATGAAGATCCGTTGTGGAGAAACTTAGATCTTGCTTTTAGTCATCACATGGAGAGTTACTTACTCCTTGCTGTCAATCATTTTAAAATATGAATCCTTGAGTTTTGAGCAACTCCGTATAGACCTTACCACAACGACCATGACTGTATCTGATAGGGCACAACCAGTTATATAGAGACACATTTAGAATATATGACACAAAGTGTAAAGTGTGTCCCATACCTTATATTTTAACTGTATATATGACGCCGGCAAAATGCTATTTTACATAATCCATTCCTCCAACTTCACGATTACATTTTGTTTCATTAAAGACAATTATACATATCGATATACTTAAATAACACCAGTTTGTCGTAGGTCGACCAACACGTCATATTATCCTAACATTTCTTTCTGAAATAGTTCATTTATTTACAAATATTATGTTTTTTGTTTACAGGACGTCGGCCAAAAATTTATATTTTGTATCCGTTCCAAGAATTGCGAGGCCGGGTCAATATTTGGATGTCTCAGTGAACTTTTATCCCAGGCTGAACCGCCATGCGCTTGTGAAAGTAGCATTAAAAGGCACTGGAGAGAATTCGGAAGTCACGTACAGCACTAGGTACAAATACATCACATCATGTAAGAAAACTTCCATATATTAGAGAAAAAAGAAATATTATCTGTTTGATTGGGGTATATGCGCTATACCCTAAGGCTAGTTCAGTTAGCGATTGACTGTAATTTGTTTAACCTCATTTGAGTATAAACTTAAAACAAAACAACGTGCACGCTGTATGAATCTGCGTAGAGGTCCATACAAAAGTGGGCACCTTTTTTTATTCGTACTCAAATTAATTGAAAAACAAATCCCGTCAATGATTAAAATCAAATCGGACTAATACAGGAATAGCCATATTTTCAGTATTAATAGTTATCATAATGATTTGTAGCTGTGCTATTTGTGAATAAAAAACAGACTCATGAATACAAATGAATCATGATGACATTCTTCGCCACGCTCAAAGCAGAAGACACACAGATATCATTTTTTAAATTTACAATGTTCTGTCCAATCGTATTCTCGCGGGGTTTTAGTGGACGAGACTAAAACAACTCTCGTACGCTATGCCAAGCCATCGTGCATTAATTTCCGCCAATATTAGGTAGCGGTACATGTAACACACCAGCATATAAAAGTAGTGCAACACAGGATGGTCCTAGAGTCAATGTCTCGACCTAGAAAGTAGAATCGATTCTATTATAGAAAGTATTCTACAGCGCCAAACAAATCATAAAACAGTGAAGATACGGACGAATAAAGACATCATATATTTTTGGCTCACCGATATATGGTTGAATGGTTTCCTGAATAAATTATAAGTACACATATTACCGAAAAACACCAACAAACCGATCTGGTCGAAAGTAACTTGTTAAGAATTCATGGAATCGAACATCTAACTATGTCAGATACGCGCATTCTTTGTCAATCCAGATTTACAAAATTCATTTCGGTAAAAAAAAAAAATATTGTTTGCTTCATTTTTTTTTTGATAAATGGTATATGGGTTTTTGTTTTCAGCACTGTGGGAACCTTTGTCGTTGAAGGTATGTATATAACTATTTCATTTGAGTTCAAATTGTAGAAGCTGTCGCTTGGCGGCAACATGGCGTTGGCCTGGTACTTTCAGATCTAACTGGCAACGCGGGGCCGCTCTGGTGTAGCGTATTTGTACCCAGCCTCGACCAGTCTTGTCATCGTGTCTTGGTAGCGGCATGATGCAAAACAACCTCACTCCATAAACGAGACAGACGGTTATAACCTGAGAGAAAGAATGAAAGAACGTTTCATCTTGTTTCCACGATGACGGTGTATTGCCATTTCTAGCTAATTTTGAGCGATCTTCACAACAGAAATTGCCATGACGTTATACGAGTAAAATAACCCCAAAAGAAACAACGTTTTGCTTGCCATTCTTTCGTATATATCCATGTTTCCATAACGATGGTGCATTGTCATTCCTGACTTATCTCGAATTACCTTCAAAGCAGAATTTGTCACACCATTATATGAGATAAATAACCTGAAGATAAAGAACATTTTGCTTGCGACTGTTTCATATATATCTATGTTTCCACGATGATGGTGTATTATCATTTCTGACCTATCTCGAATTACCTTCCAAGCAGAATTTGTCACACCTGAAGAGAAAGAACATTTGGCTTGCGACTGTTTCATATATGTATTTCTCCATGTTTCCACAGTGATGGTGTATTATCACTGTCAGTTACTTTATTATTATCTCGAAAGCAGATTTGGTTTAAATTGCAGTTTTGAAAAAAAATATATTTCGCCTTTCTAAAATGATTTATTTTCCAAAAGAAAGCTGACATCGTTGGTTGGTTTAATATAGTTTCTTCTCGGTAAATTTTCACCTGTAATGCTTAGCCGTCACAATAAGTAAATACCCTCGACTCTTACATGTACGCTAAACACTAATATAATCAATAACTGGAACTTCTGTTTATTTCGTTATATACTTGTTATTTGCAGGTCCCGCTTAATGCCGATGCCAAATCATATCGGGTGGTTGTAAACTCCCTAAGAGGGTTCAAATTTGAGGAAGAGACAACTGTGCAGGTTGACAACAAGATCATCAATGGGTTTGTTCAGACCGACAAGGGCATGTACAACCCTGGTAATACAGGTACTAACGAATTAACTTTTTCTTCGTAAGCATTTTGCAGTACTCAGTCTTGAGCGGTGAAGTGTATTGTAACAATACACCCAACATTTGTATCTCATACGCGGTAGTATTTTTGAGCCAGGACCAACTCTAGAAGTAATTCATTGTGCCTGCAAACTAAAAATTAGTGTTAAACAGATGATTTTTGTTATTATTAGTCATTACATCGGACAAAGGAAATGTGTAACTAGCACATTGATGCAAATTATCCAAATTCGAAAGATATCGTGTTTATGGATTGGTCGCGCGACACTCCGGTTTCTGTTATTGTTTATTTTTTGTTCTAACATCCATCTCCATCGAGCTGGTGGTTGGTGGGTTTGTTTGTTTGTTTGTTTGATTGGTGTTTAACGTTGTACTCAAGGGTATTTCACTTATATGACGACGGACTATACCCTAAGGACATCACAAATAAATCTGCTTAACGTTACCTTTTAGCTCTGCGAACACCAGGGTAACAGATA
>JARFOD010022096.1:0-10940 GCA_031763545.1 Mopalia muscosa
GGTAATCAATCACCCCTACCAGCTAGGAGAATTAAAGGAATGTCAACAAATATAATAATATAACAATTATACTCAGATAGGTACACAAATACCTTTTTGGGGTTATGAAGATGAACGTAGTCAGGTTTGAACGCTAAGGAAATAAAATGTTTAGAATAGCAGTCGCTATCTTGTTTGTTTTAAATTATTTTACCTGAAGGAGTGTGTCATTTATTAAGAAAAATCATGTCCATTACAAATAAAGTTTTACGACATTGAATTCAAACATAGTGTAATGCTTTCGTTTTCCTATTTGTTGATATGTGTTCATGTTTAGCACACCTCGAACAGCTGCCAATATACCTTTTGCCAAATACAGCTCTAGATTATTGCTTACAGGCCAATTTCCGGTTGTGCAAATATAAAACTGAGTTATGCAATCGTGCAAAGAGAGAAATCTGTTTGAGCAAGCATTTGACCAGGCTTGCCTTTTAAAAGGAGGGCTTGATGAATTTCAACTGTTGAACATGCGTGATAAGTTCACTTTAGCCCGGCTACATGTTCGCGTGGCAGCTTACGGTTTTCTCGCTGCAGGTTGAGAGATAGAAACCAGCCAACTGTTCTGGTCATATCACATGTTGTTATGGTGCGTTTGATTCGGTGGTGCAACGAGGGTGACTGAAAAATTCTATATGCGTTAACATTTACTCCACTCTTTAATATATTAACTTCAAAATTAATATAATATTATCTGATCAATTCGTCTAAAAAACGCAGAGTGAGCTGGCCTTGAATTAACACTGTTTTATTAATCGCAGCCATGCCAATACATTGTGTGGATGGAGGCTTTTGTCATCCATTGGACTGGTACGTCGTCATAGGTTTGTTTGTATGTTCGATTTGGGTTTAACGTCGTACACAAGGTTATTTCACTTATGTGACGACGGATTGTCCACTTCAAACAATTGTTTGCCTTATTACCATGGGAACGATGAGGAAACCTCGTAAAAACCATCCCCGCGATTGCCACATCGTGTGACTCATTCATATCTGATGGTCGGTCGACAGACGGACTTGATTCCGTGAATAGTAAATTGGGTTAGGATTAGTCAGTCACACGCTACCACTAAGCCACGGCCGCGGGCCCGTCTTCATAGGGGCTGCATTATATTAAGTACGACGTTAAACCCCAATCAAACAAACAAAATCGTGTTTTGGGTTGTATTCACGAAACCTAGCATATTCAACTAAGCATTGTCGTTAGTGTTTTGCGACATCTGTCAATTTGACAAATGTTGTTAAGAGCTATAGATTCACAACGCCCCCTGCCACTCACGAATTAAACATAGTTCAGATTATGGTTAATTCCAATGCAAACTATTGAATACTATACCCGAGTCACATATCGCGTCCGACCGTGGAGTAAATTTTATATTTTTCTAACAAGTAATTCTGTAAAAGATAATAAAAAAAGTTTAAATCAAGACACAATCAGTAAAAAGATGGCATAAGATGTTTGTATAAAAAGTCTGAGTTCAATGTGCTTTAAGCGTTGCAACATATACGGAAACACTGAGTGAGACACAGAAATACAGACGGACGAACAGACTAAGGGTTAAGCTAAAATCCCCATTTCCATTGGTTAGGGACTAAAACACTCACGTTATCCTGTAGAACCGAATGACACCTGCTATATCAGTTTCAAGATTGGCGGAAGTAAATTTAAAGACTGGGCAAAGAATACATGTAAACCTTCAAGAATGCCTGTAGTGTTCAAAAATGGTAAAGGGGTTCGAGCCCACCCCACACACACCTCCACCTCCAACTACAAAGCTTACATATGTGGCATAGATAGTATCTAAACTCCACGACCCTAACATCCGTCAATTCAGATGAAGAGTTCTATATCTCTTGCAAGTCTGCCATACAATGTTACCCTATTAAGAGATACAGAGTTAGAGTGAACACAATTGTGTAAATTCTTTGTTTTTGTTCCGTGCTACTGCTTTTATGGGTTCAATTAGCACGTCTTACCATAATTGATATACTGAACTTCCCGGCACATTTTATAGGCCAAACGAAATTAAACCCACTTTAAACCTCGATTTAGGCCAATAAACGGGTTGCAGCATTTAACCATCGAAGCTATTGGGGCGTCGAATGTGAAAAATAAAATAGAAATATCTTGTACATATAGTGAATTATTGGACAATAATAAAAACATTGACCCGACAATCAGCAAATGTACATCTATGTGAGACAACAATTTGTACACATTTGCAAAACTAACTATACAAAAATGGCGGGAGTTCACATTATTAGAAAACCCATGTGATATGGATAGTTAGACCATCCACAAAGAGAACATAAATTATGTCGCCTCTCTGCCAAACCAAATGTCTGCAAGCATAGCCTTGGGTTATCTTTGAAAACGGATTTCTAAAAAATGGTGTTGGCCGACACGGTTTGTAATATATAATCAGAGTTGAGCCATTGTGCATTTGATAACAACTGACGGCTTTGTTCTAGTATTTTCTATTCCAGTCGCTCTTCCCGATAATAACAGGGAAGTAATGTTTTGCCATTGACATCCAAGGTTTGCCTGATTACAACTACAACAAACCAGGCTTCACTGGGATGAAATCATAAACCTTAAGAATTTCGCCTTTTCGTCTTAATCTTCGCCGTTTGAAAAATCAAGGCTACAAGAAATAAAAAATATGAATATGAAAAAAGGGCCATGAATATATATATATATATAGTCAGAAGAGTAATGGGCCTATTATCGAAGTCTCCAGGTTCGAATGCAGTTGGGGGCTGGCAATTTTTCCTATCTTCATTAATTCAATATGTATATCATAAATATATATAGAGAGAGATATCATAAAAATATTATAACCATTCGACAAGAATTAGAAAGCAAAATAATGTTTATTTTAAATATATTATTTAGAAGGCTCAAATTTTAATGAATATTTCCATTTTGTTTTTTCCAACCAAGGAAAACAATCCATATATGATGTTGGGTTATTTTCGCTCTGTCAATATTTACCAATCTGTTTCAACAGAAGAGCGAACTTGTTCTCCATGGCTTTTCCATCGACGTAAAAAAGGTTAATTATATTTGGTTAAATCAGAAATTAAGCAAGCATTAATTAGGGTAAGACTGATACAGTGGCTAGCAGGCTATACCGGTATCGTTTCTTCGACCTAAACCATTCTGTATTCATTACATGTTCCGACTCAAGGTCGCAATGTGAGACAAACCATATAATCTATAATGCGTTCAATAAAAACAAAGGAAACAACCGGTGACATGAAGATCGGTATTTCGTCTAGTGTAGGTCTGATATTTCTGCTAATATAGTTTGTAGCTATATTGAATGACACACCAGATAAAGAAGCGCCTATACTTTACTTTGGGCTTTTTGATTTAGTTTTTTTCATTACCTGACAATGTCCACAAGGCCACAGCAGTTCTTTCAACAAGTTGTTTAATTGTAAACTTACTCAGTGTACTTCTGTCTAGCATGTGTACAAGTCAACATAGTTGTACAAGTCAACATAGCCCTTCATCTTAATTTAATGCAGAAGGCCAAGGAGATGGAAGCTTGTCTTGGTAACGACAGAATTGTAACACCTGGCAAAACGTATTTTGACCACAGTCACGTTCCAAGTTTCCTTCTTATAACACAAAGAAATTGATAAAACCGAATACTGCAAGTATATCATTGCATTGTCTCTTACAGATGCAGTCTTCCTTCCGGACAACCTTGGAGTGAAGTGACGCACCGTTTATTCGCAATAAGGTGTTAAATGACAGTCGACGATATCCCGGTACATTAAGCCAGTGGTTTAAGGATTTAAAAGAGCAGCTGAGCAGAGATAGCTATATTAAGGATTAATATGACATCAGCTGCATATCCTTCGCTGGAAATTACGAACTTTGTCGACGGGAGAGGGACAGAGCATGCTGTAAATCAAGGTCGCTATTCCATCGGGAATTTGATTGATTTGGTATTTGGTATGTGAATTTCTACAGGGCTGTATGCATTTGGATTTAGGCACCCAAGTGATACAATTTCTATCACGTTTACAATTTCAAGGCGTCAGCCTCGTGCATTAATAAGACCAGATCGGTTGTCCTATACACGCATTGTGGTCTGCGGTATGATTTACACTTTCCTATTAAGAAAGCTAACGGATGGTTTTTCTATGAATGGAAATACTCAATAGGTTGCCTACATGCATTTTTATACTATGATATCGTGCATGAATAATACACAATCGATTTATGATGGAAGCCGTTTTGATACTTGATATAGACTCGTAAGCCATATGGACCCATTGGTGCTTAAGCCATAGTTAATGGTACTTGAATTACATGACGGCGGCATACTTCCAAAGAAGGAACAGCAACCCAACCTTATTGAATACTGCTTTAGACAAAAAAGGAAACATGATGTTCTTCCATTGCCGAAGGCATAGCCATACTTCACTTGTATTGTGCTAACACAAATGGTAAAGGGTTTTGTGTGCGAAACAGTTTGACCCGCTGCTAAATGCGGCTTAAGAAAGTCATGTTGTGGTTCCTGTTTGCATCGTCAGTCAATAATTCATGGAGAGCATATCACCAAAGCCTACCTTTGGCCAAATTGAGACACCATATTGCTATTTAATATCGCTTGAGAAAGTTTACTCGCACGTTTTAATATTTCGGAGATAAACTGTGAGTAAGTCAATGAGGGGGCTAGATTTCGTGTAGTGTTACCCCCATATGTACTCTCAATGCTCCAAATACCTTTCATTATTCTGATGTTAAACGCATCATGAACATAAACATAGTGCTTGCAATGTAATATTTCTCTCTGCTGTCAAACATCATGAAAACCAATGTATTTTTCAATTTCCTTGCAGTCAGCCCTTGAAGAGTTTGTATGTGTATGATAACATTACCCTTTGTGCACCTAAAGCGTAATTAACAACCAGCTCGAATGCAGAATGTCTACCACATGTACAGAATGTATGACTTCCCTCCCAATACAGACGTTCAGAAGGTCCATTTGATTTGCCGATGTGTTCAAAGGGGCTGATCAAGTTTTTGTGCAAAAGAATAAGTTTTAAAAATGTGGTCGCGCCTCGATGTTTTCTGAACACACAAGCAATACATTTATAGCCTATTCGAGAAATGTTTTTATCGACCTGTATTGTAAGGTCCAAAGTCTGAATGTATGCCTTCTGTGTGGACATCATATTCCATCACTGTCAGAAACAGCACAAAGACAATATAGAAGCAAAAATTCCGACTTCTCGACTTCCTTATTTACTTTTGGGCCAGGTGAGGTTTGTCTCGTAGATGCTGGATTTATGGAAGACCCCAACCATGGCAGTTAATCCCTACTTACTAAATTAAAATCAGGAGTAGCTGCGTATGGTAAATTGGTAATTTTGGAGGTGAAATATCAACTTATATGAAGACAAAAGCGGAAGATAATTCTGAGTTTGTATGCATATGAACGAACTAGAACGATTGTGTTATTTGCCTGAGGTGGACAGAGGCCTGCAAACATTTACATTCACCCTGCGGGAAGCTATTATTGCTCTTTCGTTTTAACACAAACTTGATATCAATCTGACTCCTTAGGATACGTTCCCACAATTCAGGTATTATGAACGATATATGGGATATCCTTACTGCATACTTTAGAGAGTATGATATTATATCTCATTGATCTATTAAACAATATTTTGACAAACTACATTATTTTTATATAATTGCATATTGCTTTATTTGAATAGAAGTTATTGCTATGTTTACAATTCGTATTGTGTTATATTGTTTGGATTTTAATTTTTTATGATATTAAAGCATCTCAAAGAAATTTCCTGGATAGATTTATAATAAAATATATAGACTGTTTCGTAGACTTCCAATAACCCAACCTGCACGACATTTTGGGAGGGTGATTTTAGTCGCCGGGGTGCGCTCGGAGTAGCCGGTACGCAGAGGCCAATCATTTTTTAATGGCTTATACGGCTTTTAGTTGTTGTCCAAAAACATCTCATCCAACAAGCAACTCTGTGCTGTGTGTAATCCGTATAAGTTTACACAATTGTACATTCAGATGCCTGAAGAAGACAAAATTAAGTGTTAAAATAAGGTTGTTGGTGTCTTTGTATGTACAGGGTGGTTTCTTTCCCTCTGTGAGCTGCAACTCTTGTCATGTGAGTGAAACTGTCTTTACTGGGGCGTTAAACCCCAATCAATTGTACTATCAATGGCTATACATATTTCAATAATTAGCGTCGCTATGTCTATGTTGGATAAATTAGATCAACCAATAAAAGTGACATCAGGATAACAAAAAGTGTCCCGTGTAAATCTTAAGCCAGGTAGGCCTACTCTATGCCACATTTGGAGAGACGAGTCCATAAGTTATTTTACATGTTACGTGTTTATCTTAATGAGTCAAGCGCTTATTAAGATAAACTTGTCACATTTTTACTCAAATTGAAAATTACTTGTGGACTCGTCTCTCCAAATGTGACATAGAGGACCTGGCTTAAGATTTACACGGGACAATTTTTAACAACATTTATATAATGTGTTTGATAGAATTTTTTTTTTTACACAAAAAGACGTTTTATTGATATGCAGAGAAAACAGATGAGCAATAAAGTTAACAAAGTTGGTATACACAGTGATAGTCAAATTATACAACCCACCAATTGGTCGACATTTTTGTAAGATTCGTCCTTTTTCTGTGGAAGACAATCGATCCATATTACCCAAGGTACTTAGAAGATAAACAGTACAAATTAAAAACTGCACATCTAAACAGAATGCCATTGAGATTTGGGTGTCTTTTAGAAAGTGGATGATAACAGCATTTTCTTTACTTTGGGATATATTATTAGTTTGAATAGATTCTGGTTTGAAAATTGTTTCCGGTTGAAACCAGTCCGGGTGTCGAACTCACGGCCCTCAAAGGCACCGACTCGCCAGCAGTAAATGCCGGTCATCCAGACCACTCAGCCATGCGGCATTCGCTGCTGGCGATTCGGTGCCTAACTCTGAGAGTCGTGGTTTTAATTCCCGGACAGGTTTAAACCTGTAAAATGTTCTGAACTAGAATCTGTTCAAACTAATAAGCCGTCTTTCCCGGTAACTAAAAAACATTTTCCTCGGTATAGGCAATACAAGTTTCAACATAAAGTGTGTTGGTTCCCAGTGGAAAATGAATAATCATGCAAAACTGTGGCACCCTTATAGAGGTTTTCTTTGAACAGTAGCAATGCTGTCGGTACTTAGCAGTAAAGGAAGATAATTTTTCCAGCGAAATCTAACACATTTTATGGTCTTGCTATTGTCAATTATTGTTGGAATTCATCGCCCTCATAAGTGAAAACCCTGATAAACGGTGTAAGAACCAATCAATCTATGATTCAATCCTTAGGAACATGATTGTTTTCTGGACATCTTTTCTATCTCTAAACAAGGAGACATAGACTAACTACTTCTTCGTAATTCGAACCTACTGTCATCTGTAGACTTCTCCAGCTATTGTTATTTAGGTTTGAAGTCAGAGCTCACAAACAAAGTATAGCAGAAACTATGTGCGTGTATATACTGGGACATTTCACTTGCCGAATCTGTGTTTATATTTAGTGTCATCTCTTCGTGTGCTGAGGCCCATTCTAATTCGGTGCAGGGATAGCTTAAATTACTTCTAATGAAAACCAAATAACTTTGGTGTACAACAACATCGACTCATCCTTACGTCGTAGGCCTAGATGACCCGACCTTGAGCTGTAGTGATTCGACTGTCCAGGTAGAGTCGTGTCTTCAAATATTTGTAACAAATACTCAGGTCATCAACAAGTTTACAAAGTTTAAAGCTAATTAGATCTATACAGACGAGGACATCCCGGAGTCCAGGTTCACATTGAACTTGACATCAAATACTATAGGCTTCTAGCCTTCAACTTGCAAAAAAAAAGGAATACCAATACACAAGTAAGAAAAACAAAAATCCACTTGTCTTATATCAGAAATATTTGGTTTAACAAAATAATTAAGTTATCGTGTTCTGGATAATCGTGTGTATCATGTAAAAGTCTTAACGGCGCTAATGGTTCGTATTCAATTTTGTTTTGTCTTTATTGAAACATACCAGAGCCATGATCAAGATTCTATGTTACTAATTTCGAAGAAGAATAACAGAACCAGTAGAGAAAGTCCGAAAATAAAATGACCTTGTTTTGCCAGAACAGTCTGGTTTAACATATAATGATAATGGATAATAACTCAATATTTCATGATTTATTATGTCATCAGCAGGATAACCTCGAAAACGATAATTTGTTTTGATTATATATTTTAATACTATTATGCAAAATAGGGCGGGAGTTTTCAGTCACAAAAAGAATAGTTGCACCAGTCTTGTGATTTGTTATGATTATCTAAAAATATGTCAGGATTTTTTTTCAAGGGAATCAACCTCTTAATGTTATTAATATTTAAGCTATTAATACATATCTCTTCTACCTCTCAGTATGACCATTCCAACGACAACACCTACCCAACTGCTATGAAAACACATATTTTTTAGGAATTATTGATCCTTAGTCGTCATTCAAATTCAAATACATCACATTTGTTTTATATCTAAGAATACTAACTTAAAGTCGACAATAGAATATTTGATTTCACGTAGCAGTTTTCAAACATTTTAAAGAATTGACGCAATGTACAGTTGCTGTCATATAAATAAAAAAAAACACTTCACATTTGTTTTATAGCAAAGAAAGCTAACGTCTAAGCCATAGATATAATATTTAGTTGGCAGGAACAGTTTGCAAAGGTTTTACAAATTGTTGTAAGGTTCCCATTTGTTGTCATGTAAATAAACACACCTCACATTTGTTTGATATCAACGTAACCTAACTCAAAAAGGCAAAAACAAATGATTTTAGTTTACGGAGCAGTTCAAAAACGTTTTACAAATTGCTGCCATGTGGATTGATCATATACCTGTCACTTGTTAAGCGTCTAAGGATGGACATTACCACCAGTATAATATTTACATACCATGCAGTCATTGGTGCCTTCGGTTTGTCTGACACATTTCAAATTTATTACAATACTTCTAATGAATTTATAATTGTAGAAAAGTGATTTATTATAAACTACTGAGCCGCCTGAGCTGAAGAGGATTTAGCGAACTTTTACTCCTGGATTTAACATATGTTGTATCTGCAACATATAGAAGGCCGGGTGGCTGAGTGGTCTAGATAGCCTGCATTTACTGCTGGCGATTCGGTGCCTAACTCTGAGGTCGTGGGTTCGATTTCCCCGGACGGGTTTCAATCTGCAAAATTTTCTGAACTAGAATCTGTTCAAACTAAGAAAGTGTTATCACAAAATAACGAAAATACTATGTTGTATCTGTCTACAATGGCGCTTGATTTCAGCCTCCCTACTAGTTGCAGACAGTTTGGTATGGCACTCGATGATTATGACTGTAGATATGAAATCAGGTTTTAACGGTAACTTCAGGGGTTTTGGTTTGTTTTTGAAGAATCGCCTTTCCGGTTGTACATCAGTTAACGGGAAGATTAACTCCCCGTGTAAGCGAAGTATCAGTAATCATTACATTGAGCACCAACCAAACAAACCATCTTAGCCTTTAACGGCAGGTAACAAGGTTAGGTCCGGCTTCTTTCTTCACAAAACTGTGGACTTTTCCCATCTTAACACGTACCTTTTTCAGACATCTAAAGTCTGAATTGCACAGATGTCCTTTGGCTCGTGTAATCTATCTATGTACGCAACAAACTGAGACTGGCCCTTGCTTGAACTCTAATGACAAATTAATCATACATTTGACGTTGTAGAAGCAATCTTACTTCAATGTCAACTCTTCCGACTCGTGTGTTCATCCAGCTTTTTTACAGAACTTTCTTATATGCTCAAGACAGCTCGGATCTATCTGGGTGCAGAAGGTAGCTAGATGAGTGTCGCCTAAAGCATCATCAAACATAACTTTTCCCCTCAAGCATGTATTTAACTTTTCCGTAACACTCGTTGGAATGGCAGCCATTACGAAGGACTATGTTGACATGAGCTCCTGTGCGTGCAGAGGCCTAGCATTCGGGCGCCCTTGGAATTCCAGATCAGTGTAATTGCATGCACTGCCTATATACTGGTTGCAAGATGGATACAATCAGAGTGACTACTTAAGTGCACGTTCAAGCCATTTTAAAACGTGGACAATAATTGTACACATTCTTCAGCGATACAATAATATGAATTTTGAAAAATATTTAGAATTGTGGTAACAGAACTATATCATTCTTGGATAACAGCTGTATTTATTATGATAAAACATCGTCATCAGATGTAAATTCACTAAAAGAAAGCACAGGTTGATGCTATGAACCATCAGAAAGTAGTTTAAACAAAGATCACATTTTCTCGTTTACAGTGTGGATCATAAACATTTGTTACATTACTAGCAAGCAACATGTATATAATAAGACATTTAACACAGGGCTGCACATCTGATTTGTAGCATCATTATTAGCACAATTATTGCAAATAATCACAGATGGACATTAAATGTTAAATTGTTTGCCATTCAGTTTGGCAAACAGGCATCGTTTTCTTTTTCAGTATTAAGTGACAATCGATTAGCGTCAAAATAGGGTCCCCGCAGCTGTGACTTAATGGTGGCGTGTGAGCTTCATAATCCTGCTCCAAATAACTGTTCACGGGATCGAGTCTGTCTGGTATATGAGTGAGTTACAAGATGTGGCTCCGGCAATCGCGGGAGTGGTTTTTACGAGGTTTCCTCCCGGTTTTCCAGTGTAATAAGCCAAGGAACAATGTGTAGGGGACAATCCGTCGGCATATAAGTGAAATACGACGTTAAACCCCAATCAAACAAACAAACATACAA
>JARFOD010022107.1:0-10937 GCA_031763545.1 Mopalia muscosa
GGGGGGGGTAACGTCTTTGGGCCCTTGTACTATGTGGGAGCAATACATTGCTGATTTACTATTGTATTTCGTACTTTAAATTCAGGTACTTTGTCCAGCAAGTGTTTATCCTGTACCTTGTTGTTTTAAATTGGATGTCACATCGAAGGAACTTTCCTTAGCCCACGATAATTGCATGTCGCCATTTTCAAATAGACTAGCATCAGGTATGGCATAAAACCCTAATCTAAAAATAAAACAAGTTTTCTTTTTATTTTTAGCCCACAATTTGAGAAAAACCTGTTTATGTTTATAGAAAGCAGCATAACGTACTTTGAAAATTAGATTATGTATTTATCTCAACTATAAACATCTGTCATGAGCCAAATATGAATCAATATGAATCCATTGAAATACCAAGCTGAAGGAAACTTGATCCAAATGGAATCTAAAAATATAAACACAACTAGGCTCTATGTGGAGTTCGTCACAGAGCAGAATAAGGTGCGACGAGTTCTGACTTGGGAAGACTGGTATATGCTACATGTAGTAACGAAGAAAAACACAGAATGCATAGTAAACTCCTCCAAAAGATTTCTGAAGTAATTGTTTCTGAAAAGCAAAAAATCAAACTGAGAATAAACCATAATTCATTTGGCGACTGTAATAGTATTATGGAATAAGAAAGCCATCATCCGAACACAAGGATAATGTAGATACCACGCGGCATTTCATGACCTTTTTGTAAGTTTTGGCCAAGCCTCAAATGCTGGATTTATATTGGCAGCATTCCCCCCAAATCGTTGGAGCCAGCCTATCAGCGACGCTCTATCGCACAGCAGTCACATGTGTTTGTTTTGATTGTTCCTTCCAAATATATTCCGACTCCAACATGCCGTGCGCAGGCCAACATCCCGTCTTCGTTTTAAAGCTAAATGGTACTTGATCATTGCAAAATGAGACCGAAATAGACTGGATTTGAATATTATTTAAACTGTGAACAGAAAACCTGCTCTTGGTCATGTTTATTAGCTGATTTCGAGCACTGCTTTCCATCATTATTTTTCCCTCGGTCGCCGTATAGTCTCCTACTGTCATTGAATCGGCTTTTTCCATTGACCAGTGGATATATGGGTGAAAACCCCAGATGGCACAAGATTATGTGCTCTTATTCGACTCCGATAGCACGATAGAGATTTGTAATGTGTTATGGTTAGTACACACATGTCTTAAGCTTGGCTGGAGAAGATGTAAAAAAACATGAAGTCATATTAAAAAGTTATATATTTTATGAAGCGAAGTCTTGAAAGTATCTACAAACCTCTTGACTGATAGCTCCGTGATCCAAATTGTCTCATCAATAGGCAGATTCACAAGCAGGACGTCTGCCCCAGAGTCTTTGTAAGTTGAATGCATCGTTAGTCTGATAAACCCCTCGGAGACAAGTTTCTGAACATATCTGGATTTTGAGTTGCTGTAAATACCCTACAGAAATCTGGAGACAAGGTTATACACAATGATATGTTATAGGGAACAACACGTAACACATATTAGAACAAATCAAATCGTTGAGTTTTAAACTTGTCAGGTTACATGTGCCTGCACAATTTTAACAGAAGCATGTTTGCACTCTGAAATGATGCTCTGTGCTTCACAGAAAAGAGATATTGTGTTTACAACTAGATGAACTTTACTGGCTACAAATTGTTGCTTTAAGGAAACACAAAGTCTGTTTTGAACTACATCCAGGCCTATTATCTATTTTGCGAAGGACACCAGGTCATAGAAGATCTTTTCTAATCCAATATTGCGTCTTCCTGTACCAAGTTTAGCATCCGTATTGTTGTAATCATCTTCCCTCAGTGTTATTAATAACAACAGATGTCTTGGTTCAGTCATATCAGTAATTATCTTATTATAACTGTTGGATGTGATATACATATGTCTTTATTGGTCTAGTTGTTTCTGTTTAATTTGTTTCTAAGACTCCTGGAGTTTTAAACGCTTACTGTTCTTAATGTTTTGAAAAGCAGGTGATTTTACGTCATTTGGCATAGAGAAAGAGGATTGCTCATATTTATGTTAATGACTGATTAGTGGCGTGACAAGTAATGGTTGATCAAAACAACGTTACAGTTTGAGTTGGGTCAAACATTCCAAAATAAGACGAGATAACCGTCAGTAAAATCCAAAAGGACGCTACAAAATCCGTTTCTTTTTTGTTTCTAAACATACTATATGTACTTCAGATTTTCCAACTAAAAACAAAATAATATTTTGTCCTTTGAGAGTAAAACAGAACTTAAATTCCGTTGGGTAGCGCGTCTTCGAGGTCAAGTTTGCATAGCCAAAATGTTAAAGACATTATCACAAAAAATTAATTGTTCATGTCCAAACTAAAAACCTTTGGAATACACGCAATTGTGCCAATCTGCTCGAGAAATTGGATCAAGATCATTCCTAAAAACTGCTCAATGTCTCTCGTTGCTTCGTAGCAGAGCGAAAGTCAATTATAGTGATACAATGTTTTATTTGCAATGGTGATCACAAGCGGATGAAGGAAAAATCAGAACAACAGGATTTACATTTTAATACTTGATATTTAGTTTTTCTTAATATTAACGTTGATATATCCAAGGCGTTACATTATATCATGTCAAGGTTAAAGCGATCCCGGGTAAACGACTTCTACCCCCTGGGGTTTAAGGTGATGGAGACACTAATGACTAATTGGAGATCAATTCACAAATTTGTCGGAGTAGAACAGTCCCTCTGGATCGATCAGAGTTAATCTGGGGTTGCGAGGAGAGATTCTCAAGGCATGTGTCCTGCCAAGCCTCTCCGGGTCATCAATTGTAGGGAATTCAGGATAGAAATGTCCTGTTTTTGTTTGGTTCCATAACGTTATTAGCAAAATAATACTTTTATATCAATTTTGTATTTGCATACTTTAAATTGAGGCGTTTTATCCATCGAGTGTTTGTCCTGTATCTTGTCGTTTTAAATTGGTTGTCACATCAAAGGGAATTTCTTTTATCCAAGATGAAAACATGATCTTTTTCATTTACCCAGAATTCGACCAAGGCCTGGTCTTAAAAGTTTATACTCATTTAATAATGGCTCGGGTTGAATCCCTGCTACTGTTCAGACTGCCACAGATTGTATCAAAGTAATCAAGAAAATCTTTATCAATGGGTCATCCACTTTGTCACATTTTCTTCATCGATAATGCCAATGACTTTTTCTTGTATCAGATTTCATTTAACTTATTTAACGTATTTAGCTAAAAGGCGAAAAATAAAAGGCAACTTATACATGCCACTTTACGATGAACAAACACAGAACACTTAGTAAATTTCACCAAACTTTTCAGATGTAATTGTCTATAAAAGGCAAAAAATCAAACTTGGAATAAACCATGATAACTTATTCAACACTTCGCTTCAACACTATTTGTCACCAGGTATGCATTTTATGGTAGTGCACCGGTGACTGTAAAATAGCTCTGATCACATGTGTCTATCAATAGGCAGATTGATAGACAAATCGACGTGTTGAAGAAACACAAAGGCTGTGTTTTCACCTACATCCAAATATATAATCTATTTTGCGAAGGACACGAGGTCATAGAAGATCGTTGTAAATCCAATATCGCGTCTTCCTGTGCCTAGATTTAGTCACTTTTGGTACTATCAACTTCCTTTGGTGTTCGCAAATTTCATCTTTAATTTCCGGCATATTCTATTAATCTTTGCAAACCCCTGAAATTCGCATATTTTATGTTTCTATGTGACTGAAGACAAGTCGGCCTTCTATTTCCGTAGCTGTGTGGCTATACCTCGCTATTGACTAGCACCTGAAGGTCAACATGTACGTCTGATAATTAATACCAGTTCCCGTCATTTATATTGGAGAACACGATAAGCCCCGAATGCTAAATTAAACCCCAAACACCGTTCTCTTCTTAAAATCATCTCCAGAAAAGATCGACTGTGCCATCAACAACAACAGATGTGTGGGTTCAGATATACCATGTTCCATATTGTAGCTTTTTGATATACATATGGCTTTTGTGATTTCATGCTTCATACTTATTATTATTAGTTTTTTCTCGTCCTAATTTGCTACAAAGACACTCACTTCAAATAGACGTTACACATTCCCTTTTCCTTCATTTGTATTTTTGTTCCATAAACATATGGATATGACCATTTCTGACGTCTTTAAGATTTACCAATCACAAATTAACACAGAATTAAATTCGCTTGTCAAAAAAACAGAAATGATCTGATGGATATTTTACAATATGTATTTATTCCGGCCCTAGTTCCGATGTGATTTATTAGGCTCTATGTTAAGTTGTGTCAGACGTCACCAGATTCAAGTTTGCTGAAGCAAAATGTAAACGACGATTATCACCCAATCGTTGGATAAGGACCGTTCCTAAAAGTACACATGATGTTATTCATTTCTTCGTAACGTAGAGAAAGTCAATTATAGTCATATAAAGTTTCACATGCCGAAGGAAATTCGAAACAACAGTATTTACATTTTAATACCAGATATTTAGTTTGTCTTTATAGAAGGCGTTACATTATATCTTGTAAAGGTTAAGCGATATCGGCTAAACGTTTTCTACCGATGGGGCTCAACGTGATGGAGACTCTAATGACTAATTCACAAATTTTTCGGAGTAGAGAAGTTCCCCTGGATCGATCACAGTCAATTTGGGGAGTGTAAGGAGGAAATCTCAAGGCCCCTGCATGGTAGCTCTTCCTGCCAAGTCTCTCCATGTCATCTATTGTAGTCATAGTAAGGACTAATAAAGCAGACTGACAAAAAAATAGAGAATATCAAGGCTTCCTGCCAAGTCTCTCCATGTCATATAGTGTAGTCATAGTAAGGACTAATATAGCAGACTGACAAAAAAAAAAAAAAAAAATAGAGAATATCAAGGCTCCTGCATGATAGCTTTTCCTGCCAAGTCTCTCCATGTCATCTATTGTAGTCATAATAAGGACTAATATTGCAGACTGACACAAAAATAGAGAATTTCAAGACCCCTGCTTGGTAGCTCTCGGTGTCATCAAATTGCAGGAAATTATTTTTTCACGGATAGAAATGATCTCAATGCTCACAAACGTTTTTATGATATCATTAGCATGGTTCTATTTTGGTATTCTGAACCTCTATTTAACCCACAGATGGGCATTGCAAGAAATGTTTCCCTTTTATTGTGTTCCATAAGCAAAATTATACATTTACATGAGTTTTGTATTTCACAAATCCTACCTATCGTGAAACGATATAGGGTACAAGTATATGAAATCATATTATTGTAACTTGCAAATCAGAGTTAGGAATAATATGGCAGACTAGCCAAAATTATCTCTTCTGACAGAAAGCAAACCAAAAATAATGTAAAATAATGTCCTCTGAAAATAAGAATGTCTTTGTGGTATTTAACTTACTAACATCCAGAAATCAGGGAAATATAAATCAATATGAAACCATTCAAGTCACCAGTTCAAGGAAACTTGATCGTATTGGAACCTAAAAATAAAAACTCAATTAGGCTGTTTGTGGAGTTCATCAGAGAGCAGAATAAGGTGCGACGAGTTCTGACCTCTTGGGAAGAGTAACTGGTGCATTGATGTAACGATGAACAACTCTTCAAAATTGTTTCGGATGTAATTGTCTCTCAAATCATAGAATCAAACTGATAATAAACCATGATAATTCATATATCGACTTTAATAGTCTAATGGTATAAGAAAACATGAAGACAAATTAAAACTCAAATATTTTATGAAACGAAGTATTCAAAGTATCTAAAAAATCTCTTGACTGTTAGTTGGTGTTACAATATTTGACACTAGGTTTAATGGCAGTGTGCAATTCACATTAACAGCTGTTTTCAAACTTGTCAACCAATAGACATATTAATAAACAGGACATCAGTTCCAGAGTTTTTTGTTAGTGGAATACGGAGGCTATAAAACCCTTCGGATGCTTCATTTATATACACAACTCTGTTCCTCAGTGTAACTCTGTTAATCTCTGAGGCGATTAGTCCAGTTAGGGTAACTCCCAGTAAGAGTTTCCACACGGAAATAAGCCAATTTCCCTAGATCTTTCTCGACCCAAGCAGTCTGGTCGTGAGCAAGTGTGGGAGTTGGACGATCTAACGGAGGGAGGACACGATCACGGTGGATGACGGTCATTATAAACTTACTATCTGGGGTTAGCTGTTACATCACTTTACTCTGTCTATTTTATTTCCGGTCTTAAGTGCCACGTAACTATGGAAACTATGAAAGGTCGTTGTGGAAAAGAACCCGATGACCCACTGGATTGTGAAATAGCTATATACAGTATTAAAACATTCGGATCATTAGTGAATACACATCTAACGGTAGACTGGGTAATTACCTACCTGCCGTGTGTAGCGTATATACCATATACATGTGAATTGGTGCACAATAGTTTCTTTGATTCATGTTCGTAAACATGTTACTATTTCTAGCAGCACACTAATAGTTGTTTGACGTCACTTGTGATAAGAACAAGTCTATTTAACCATGACATTTCATCCTCGATATTACACAAAGGCGCCATTTAAGCTTAGAGGTAATTAATAATCGATATGTCATGATCTCATTTAATGATTGATGGAATCATGTCTCTCCTCGTTGTCAACTTGTAAGATGTAATGAATGTGTTTATGTTATTGATTAATTAAAGTTAATTCGGTCATTCGATTTGGAATCATTTATTTTATGTTCTATTCAATAGAAGCAGCTAGTTAATTTAAATAAAATAAATGTGAAAAATCTCCTGTTCAATTTAAACCTCTATTGGACGGAAGGTCCCTACTGATATAATAAGAGTTGGAACGTGATTTGCAATACAACACCAACCTAGTCTCCTTATACACATGTATAAATACCTTGCTACTATTAGTAATTCAGAAAGTTGTGGTAGAACAGTAAAAGCTGGCACAAGCATGTGATAATGGTCTTGCTATGGACCCACGTAATCGCCAACGAAAAACGTCGCACGAGGGTGCGGAAGGCAGCAGAAAATCCTTTTGTATTTCTACAGTAAAATGTGCTGGCAACTTTGAGACCAGCACTTTTCACGGTAGATTTACAGTACTTTTGTTTTTGGAGATATACAAGATTTTAATTGGTAAAATAACCGAGAATATGTTGTTGAAATTTAAGTGTATTTTTTCAGTTAATTTTTCATTAAGGTGTTAATGAACAACAAATTTGTTGGCTGTTCTACAGTTGTTACAACTGTGTTTTACCATGAAGACACTAAATTAACAGCAAGGTTTGTTGTTGCTTTAAACCAAAATCTCTTGTAAAATGAAGACATTGTTATGTGCTCTTTACAATGATTTCCAATGCTGCTTAACAGTTGTGTTGACTGCAAATTTACCACAAAGATACTAAAACAACAGTATCATTTGTTGTTGTCTTACATCTTAATCTGTTGTAAAATTATTCGCTTGTCTGCACATTTACTGTCCTGCTCTGTGCTTAAACAAGGCACTTCCCTGTTGCTCAACAGTACTATTAACTTCAAATTTTCGGCATAGATACTAAAACCACAGTATTATTTATTTTCATAATCTACTGTAAAAGTATTCCGGTCTCCGCAAATATACTATCCTGTACTTAAACAAGGTTTACGAAAATGGAACATGTTTATAACAAAACATACAATCATTTTGCACTGATAGATTACTTTGTTGGAAACATCATTTATAATCCCAACACACTTGTTAACAGAACAAACACACTCTCCATGTAATATCTGAGTCAAACAAAAAAGTGTATGTTCTAGACCGTATTGCATTACCATTGTAAATAGAATAAACAGGTGAATAGTCCAGAATATATGGTAAGTAGGACACACAATTATGGTTGGATTTATCCATTGTCTATTGATATATTAAGAACACCATAACATACAATGGAGAAGGTTGGCCTCTATATGAATTGTGCAGTGAAGTTTTCTGTGTTATAAATAGAATAGTCAGATCACATAAATCACCTACACCACCTCACCAAAAAATAATTGTATTGTCCATAATCAAGGGGGTAGTGAAGTCCAGTAATGACACTCTCCGTATTGGGAACAATTTGTTAATCCAGCTTTGCTTTAAATCTTGTGCTTTTCAGTTCACTTATTTTATAACAAGCACTATATATGAGACAGTGTATAACAATTGAAGTCTGATTTGCCATATTGGTTGTTTTTACCTAAGGGTATTTCGCTTCAGGCATATATGATGAGTGTACATTCGCCGCCCCATAACGAAATCTTGAAGAATCCACCCATCATCCACGGCTCCACTCAAGTTTAATAGTTAGGAGAGTTAACCAACCTTATTGTTGGTCTTCTTATCTGATTTGGAACCACAAGATGGGTTCAGGTTAACTATGCATCTGAAGAAAAAAACAGATGATTCATTAGGTTTATTTTGTTAAGTATTGAACAGTTTTATCACAGCAAAGACATATAAACATCAAAACATGGCTGGGTGTTTCTATCTGTAAGATGACGAGCTTTGTTCTGAAACTACTTTTTATTGTTCATCTTTTCACCCATTTATGTATTATCAATATACTATCCATGGCTATATATACGAATGTTTATGTTGAATATTTACATTTTGATGCATCTATAAAATATTGTACCATGTAAGCAAGTTTGAACACGAAAGCAAGATTACTTGATAAAACAATAATTTGAATTAATGTTGGAATAAATAAAAAAATAAAAAAAAATAAATAAAAAATAAAAATAAATAAAAACATGGTTGGGGGAAATTAAAACACAGATTATGCCAGACAAAATCCAAATACTGGTTTAAGTGAAGAGTGCAACATAGGAATACACCTCCCAAATGGTAACTTGGGTTTTAGAGCAGTGAAGTTAATACTACACAAATACAGAGCAGTTATGGCATATTACCTTTCAATGTACTCCAGAATAGAGGTCAAGTATACTTGACTATATAGTTTGTTATTCTAGTGAAAGTAAATTTTTGCTCACCTACATCGGCCGTCATTCAAAGGGGCCCAGAACTGGAGATGTAGGACAATGGACGATATCCAGGCCCAAAAAGACCATCAAACGTATTATTAATTGAGAAGTACGATGTTTTTGAAGTATAGGAAGATATAGGAAGGATATTTCACTATTATTCGGTTACGGTCATTTCCGACGTAAACATTAATTGGAGATAATTCAAGTGTATCGCATGTGGCCACATAATTGTTTTACGTATTTTAAACATGGATAGAAAGTTAAGTAAGTTTATTTGTGATTACAGGTATATGGTTGGAAATTGTTGGGAATATTTGTACGTGGAATTGATACATTTGCAGATAAGTAAATCAACCAACCAAGCTAACCAAAATGTCCAGAAGAAAATCAAGCGCCCGTTTTCAGTTCAAGGTATATTCTACCGCTTAAAGGGGTGTTTGAAAGGGATCGTTTTATCTGCACCAAAGCGGCCTATTTGTAATCGGGAGTCTCCGGGTCCATAAATGATAAAATACAGCACACATTTTATGTCCAAGGGCTATTCTTATAATAAAACGTAGGCATTTGATGAGAAATAAAAACAAAATCCGGTTGATTTTATTTCTGCCGATATAAACTCAATTTTAAAGCTTTGAATTTATCGTGGACTTTCACTGAATCTTTCTATTTTTAATCCTGATTATCCAGGCTTACCAAAAATAAATTCATATGTAATACTCCGACCTATAACGAAGCCTACGTGCTATCATGGACTGATATAGAACTCTATATCTAGCAGTATGGTTATGGGCAGAAACACTTTTTACCTAAAAACTCCTCAAGGTTCAATCAAGACTTTAAAGTTACGTTTCTTTTAGCTTTTTTTTGTTTGTCTACAAATAAATAAATGGATAAATAAATAAATAAATAAATAAATTTATTTATTAAATAAATAAATAAATAAATTTATTTATTAAATAAATAAATAAATAAATAATAAATAAATAAATAAATAAATAAATAAATAAATAAATTTATTAATTAATTGATTAAGTAAATAAATAAAGGAAATAAATAAATAAATTTATTTATTATGAAATAATTGATTAATTGATAATAAAATAATTAATTACTAAATAAATACATGATAAATAAATTAATTCATTAACTGATTAAATAAATAAATTAATGAATTAAATGATTAATTGCTAAATGAATAAATAAACAAATACAAAATAAATACATAAATAAAAAAATAATAAATAAATAAATAAATATATAAATAAATAAATAAATAACTTCATTAATAATTTAATAAATAAATAAATAAACATAAAAACATACATACAAGTAATTATTGATTGAATATCTACCTATATAAGTGCTGAGATGACATAATAAATTCCCCAAGTGTGGAGATAAATGTCAATGTTACGTTCTTCTAAATTTTACAAGGCGTGTACTACGCAAAATAGACAGCCATTATGATTAACAACAAAAGTTGATATTCCATATGACTAATTGATTATATATCGTGATAAGCTACTTTTCACACGTTTTCCTGATATCGTATTGATATAATAGCCATATTAGATTCATAACAAAGCCAGGTGGTTCTAAGAAGATGGGAGGTTGCTGGTATTGTGTTTCACGATGGGTTTGAGCGGCATGATCTCCGCATCCAAACTAGGCCTCATGCTGGTGAAGACGTAACTGCTCCTTGGTTCAAGTTGCAGGCCCTCTGTTTTTAAGACAATTCGATAAGTCCTCGTGTTTCGTCTATTATCTATGCTTTCTAAAGACACAATGGTCGGTGTCTTCTGGCGAAATACTCCCTTAATTGACGGTCTATCGGGCTGACAAACCTTTCAAATCTTCATAGGAGCCCTTAGTTGAACGGTTACTTTACATCGTTT
>JARFOD010022118.1:0-10937 GCA_031763545.1 Mopalia muscosa
AAACCCGTCCGGGAATCGAACCCACGACCCTCAGAGTTAGGCACCGAATCACCAGCAGTAAATGCAGGCTACCTAGATCACTCAGCCACTCGGCCTGAACAGGTATATGTTCTAACTAAGAAAGTGTTATCCCAAAATAACGAAAATACTGTTAGTTACTTTATAGCTGTCATTCAAAAGGGATATCCAATAGCAGGCTTCTTTAATCATTAAAGGCGGGAACGATTGCCTACCTCTTATGATAACAACTAAGACTAATTTTCACGTAAACTTTTTTTAAAATTATAACAGCTGCCATCATTTGTTGGGCATGTATGGACACTGTGGTGCAAAGCGGCATTCCAATAATTTGGTTTGTACAAACAAATATATTTTAAAACAACATTGTTGTTCAATCAAATCCCAGAGGTTTCACATTCTGAAATCCTTAAGCAAACCGAGCGAAGCTCAAGAAAATGTTATCCATTTAAGGTTTGATGAAAACAGACGTGGGTAGATATGATCTATGGATACATCCCCCAGTCTGCTGGCTTGGCCTTCACAGACAATGTTATCGCACGAAAGTGGATGGATAATGTCTGCTGTTAGACGAGGATTGCGGTAACACAACACTTGTCAAGGTAACAGGATTTGACGTGTTAAGAGCCTTCGCGAAACAGGATTTTTACATTGGGACTTTTTAAGCATAGATAGTAATACTTCCAATGTCTCCCCGCTGCTGAAATAAAGCCCTCGAGAAAGCCGCAAAAGAGGAAAAAGAAATTAAGTCGTTTGTGAGATATAAACATCAGTTTTACATAACGGACTTATGGGTGTACCGTTAGCTTTCTGTTACGTCATTTGATTGTATAAATCCGGACTACAGTCTGCACGAGCTCTTTTTACCTTTCCAACCTACAAGACATACTTGATTTACCTAGCATTACCTACAAAAAGCGATCTATCGGTTACGGGACCTCGTGAAATTCCAGATTCCAGTAATTGTTATCCGTGTTAAGCGATGTAGTTTGGTTTCTCATGTAACGGTGTAAATTGGTTTGGGCTTGGTAGTCTCTGGCCTTTGGAATCCCGGGATTCGCGAAATCTGTTATAGATCGACCATTCTTCTGTCATTTAAAATTATAGCCATTTTAAATATATAGAAATTATGTTTTTTCAGTGTTTTTTGAAGTGCAATAACGATAAGCCTCAAAAGATTAGTTGGCCTAGTAGAATAGTCCTTGAACTAGTAAACAGTGCCTCTTGTTTTTAAATAGATTCGATTGCTCACAGTGTTTATCCCACGCTGAAAAGTCTTATGTGAAATACAACTATAAGGAAACATTTTCAAAAATCAAGGACCATGTTCTCAAAAATGAAGCACCGTTTACCACATTACAGTGTACTCTTTACAATGGTATAAATATGAAGTTTCTAACGTAAATAGTTTTCTAGAAATACGAAAAGGAAAAGGTAGGGTATGTTTAAAACTTAAGTGCTAGAAATAAGCAATTGAAGATATGCCACTTGGTTATGATAAAGGGAAAACTAAATTATAGGCTTAAATTTGAAATGTTCGAGATTAGAATTACGAATTATTTTCTTCACGACCATATAGTTTGAATAACCAACTTTTTATCCAAGTGATAACAAAAAATTGTTTCATTTTGAGGCAAAGGGTTCCAGAAAGACCGTATTTGCAGCTAGAAATTGACGAAAGAATGAATGATTTTATAGCAAAAAACTAATAGGATGATGAGCAAATGTGTACATAACATCGATGACAGGCAGTTGTGGTGAGAAACTGGAAACCCAAGTTTAGTTCCTCGCGTAAATTTAAAGACTTTATAATGAACAATGAGGTATTGCATAATATACAGGTATTATCACTCATCAGTAATAGTATACAACTTTGCAGCATCACGGTGTTTCCTCTAATTAGAAAGGGTAAGCTGTATAAGTTGACTATCATAGTTGACAAACTAGCATAAAGTGAAAATCGTCATTTAAATGCCTGCATGCTGTACATTTTCTATCAATAACTTCAGTTTTTGGTCTGCTCCAGCAATCAATCTCAATTTGCAGCCTTTCGAGTTTTTAGCGATTTATTTAAGGGTTTATCTCTGTTTTATTATGAGCCCAATTTGGAAAATAACTCATTTTCAAAATACAGGGATCCGAATACATGCAACACTGAACTGATGTTCCTCAAACTATTGGCCGTTTATCTGCGGTGTAGTTTGTCGTTACTTGGTTTAATGAGAATTGGCAAATTTTCTTGTCCATGTGATTACCTCGACTGTCAAATGATGCCCTCGTGCAGTAATTACGTCAGTAATGTAACTCACAGGAGGACGTGATACATATGAATTGACCGTTATAAACACCAATTTCAACAATAAAACTTCAGAATAAAAATTGAGAAATAAAGGGTCAGTTGTTTTACCATACGTTAATTAGATGTAAATGAAAAGGGAATTATACGTTGTTTTAGGCGAAGCCACATCCAAAAACTGATGACTTTTGTTTTATACATACAGTTATTTCAGGGACTTACGGTAACAAACGGTTCGTTTCTATTGTAATACATCATATATTTGCTTTGTTTTCCTGAAGGCCCAAATTCAATATTTATAGACTTTTTGTCATTAAAAACGAAACGATTCAACCCTGAGTTAAACTAAATGGAAAACCCCACGAGAGCGTCGCGGAAAACATTCTATATGGAGGGTCCATTTTAATTTTACGAAGGGGTAGGGAGAAGATCAGCCAGAGAAAGCAGTGCGTGTATGGGGTATGTTGTCTTATCTCTGCATGTTGTTGGTGATTGTACCCGAAACACAGTTTCATTCTTTATATAATACAGATTAATAAACGGTTTGAGAATGTTTCTTAGAAGCCGATTACGGGTAGGTAATAACAAACACATTAGGTCTCCATTGTCTCAGAAAGCTATTGCTTGTTACCTGCAATTTTATACCGCTGGTATTATTCGTTTTATAAAAGTGACGGCTTTCAATCTTTTTGAAAGAAGAAGGACTTTCAAATTGTGATCTTAGCATTAACTTGGCGTTAAATGGCCCGTTGCGAAAATAAATCTAATTAGATAAATTAATCGATGTCGTTTGTTTTCATCAGCCAGCAGAGTTTCGTTGCCTCATTGATGCCCATACTCTCAACTTCAAATACTTTTCGAAAATTCGAAAATAAGCTTTAGAATTGAAGTCGTTATCCCGCTAGTTTATGTGTTTTTCCAAAAAAAGCTGTCTTGCCAAACATTGAAGCCGCAGCTATTTACGTGATTAAGATTTTCTTTCAAACACAAAGCTGAAATTTTCATTTTGTACTGCATGAGAGTCATCGGGCCAGACAGGAAATACTTTCTATCTCACAAAAGTCTGAGTGGTGAAATCCCGGTTTACAACACGTTCACACAAACATCTGACCTGGTATCAAATGAAGTCGTGTGACCAAACATGATTAAAACTTGCAGTTCAAAAAGTGAGGTTTGCTGTGATGCAAGGACAATTCCAGGCCAATATGCTTTTGGTGAAGGTTAAACAATAAACACACACTACAGGGCAAATACCACAATTCGGCGACACGGACACAACATACAAATGAGAAAGGTGAAAGGAACATTCTTGCGTGTTATCGAAAGCCGAGAGTTCACAAGTTCATAATTTAATGTACAATTTGAATAACATATATACAATTACATATATACAAAATCATAAACATTATATTTTCAATTTATTTCAATGTATTCAATATTTCTATTTACAATATTATATATTGTGAGAGGCACAACATTTGTAGATTTGATTGACCCGTAGGTCGGAAGCCTAATCCAGGGACAACTTGAAATCAAGTAGTATTCACAGTTGCTGAGAAGTCGATTAGGAGTGGCATGACCTCCAATTGGTGAACAGATTATTGGCAGTGATAAAAATTTCAAGAACATGTATTTAACTAGACAGAATTCTTTTATGTATTCGTGCTTAACTGCATGGCTTTGCTTCAAGACAACAAAAAGAAATAATCTATACATACTATCGGGTGAATGGAACGAACAAGTTTTGCTAGTATTATACGCTATACCCTCTATTTGAAATCAATGTGATGAGAATTGGATATCTCTCCTCTATGGACCCTTTCATCTCATTGGTTTGGTTAACGCAGTTGAAAAACGTCAAAAGACTAAAAACTGTAAATAGAAATTGGATGAATTCCTTTCAAAAGACTTGAAAGGTCAAGATCAATTTGATAGTGCCGAAGAAACGTTTAATTCAAACATGTATCAGTGTAATTGAAATTTCCATCCCTCTAATCCAGGGTGACTTTACAATGGAGCCTGTGTTGTTTTTCCTTCGGTTATTACATCTGATAACATTTATAAAATGGTTTTATATGTTGTCTCTATCTCTGTACCGAACGTTTGATTAAAAACAGATACCTGTCATATTTTTTTTATATATAAAACATCAGGAGAAGGAATGGATGAGATATCAAAGAAACGGCCATTCACTGTCACAGACAAATTCGTAATCACTCACCAAATCCTCTGAATGCAGAGAGCAAGTTTATGCAATTAACTTACTTTTGTTGGGATAATTATACATTTTATTCGTGCTGTTTATTGATCAGTATATTAAGTAAAGATGTCTCTGAAAAACTTATTCTTGAAATGTATGTATTTTATACCATTTAAAGAATTGATACCAATTATACAAAGCGATATTATGTTACAGTATAACCATATACATTAATCTATGGTTGTAGAGTGAACTTATCCTGGAGTTTTGTCTGATAACAAAATGTTGTTTAAGGATACTCACTCAACGGTTTCCGTGTATTGTATATTGAACACTTATTGACTGACGCCGCATGTGGTTAATTGGTGTTAGACTGTTCAGAGATTGATCACAGCTTGAATGCAATTCAACTAGCATTTGACACGGTCAGCTATTGTCAATTTGATAGAAAAACTGGTATATTTCACAATATCTATGCATAATTATTTGCGAAACATACATAGAATGACTCAATTCGATATTATAAACAAATTGTGAAAAAACTAGATTGAGTTACTTCAAAGAATTGAGCATGAAAGATGTAAAACTGTCGTAAAATAGATCAGAAATACATTTTACCAATTTTCTCTGCTTTCATTTTTCATTGTATCGTACTTGGGAAAATGCCTACTCCTCAGCGGTTTTTATACTCACAGAACTGAGTTTTTGCACACTTCATCTTAACATATAATACTAAAAAATGATCATTCAGATTTTTAATATCTTTTTTCGTTTCTTAGACAAAGTTATAAGAAGTTGAAATTTCACTATTTTGACTCATTTTGGGGATTTTTGACCTTTAACTCAATATTGCAAGAAAACTAAGACAAATAAGAAAAAACTGAATGAAAGTTTTTGGTTTCACATAATGTATTATACGTTGATGTAAGATTGAACAGTTGACATAAATATTGTAAAAGAAATAGCAATTTAAAAAAGAGGTATCAAAAATGTACTTTTTATGCAAAATACTTTTTTCTGCAAGTTTTAGAAAAAAATAATTTACTTATTATTGTTCTGCAGAAAAAGATGATTCAGAATATATATACATGTGTTGCCAAATTCACAGTAGTTTAGAAGTAAAATGGCGAAATGTAAAAACACTTGGTAGGGGGGGTAGAGTATCCTTAAGTAGCGGAATGCGACCTTATGTGCAGCGTGAAAATGACCTAAGTGAAAAACAAAAAACAGTTACATAATCAAGACAACATGCCACATTGCTATCTTATTTGGTGACTTGTAGGGGTTTATAGGCAATGAGTCCTTGTGTTATGACAGATACCTGACTGTATCTGACACTGAAATCCTATAATTTGACAAAACCACTGGAAAGAGTGACCTGTTGTCTTGATTATCTAACTGTTTTTATTTTTCACTTAGGTTATTTTCACATCATTTTTGATTGAAGTTTATCACCGTACTTAACTCATAAATATAAAGACTTCAAAGTTGACAAACAGATTGGCTTGCTTTACCTTAAGTATGGCACTTAACTCTTATCTAGGCAAACTTCACAGAACAATCTCAAGTTTTATTCAATTACTAAACATATCCTGAAAATCTGTTTAAACATCAACCCTTAACAGGTATAACCCGAAATCAGTTGAGATCCACGGAAAAGACATTTTGATTGATTGATTGATTGGTGTTTTACACTGTGCTTAAGGGTATTTCACTTCTATGAGGGTGGTGTATTCCAACAATAATTGACACTAGCATGACCAAGATGTGATGACTTTCCATAAAGTTGGAGCTACATTTTCCTCGAGTGCTAAGTGAAGACACCATTGCTACTCTTCAATACGAACCGCCCTTTGCTAGAGGGCCGATTAAGTACACAATGAGTGAACTTTTCTTCCCCCTTTTCTTCTTTCAATCTGCCTCGCTCTTTCAACAGAGCAGACATTTAAATAATTAAACCAAATTGCTTGTAGAGTAGATCAATACAGAGATTGTATGAGATGTACTGAGATTATTATGCAGTGGGCCAGCTGTCGTGGCTCAGTGGTTGGCCTGCTACTTGTCTGCAATATCACATTGATTGAATGTCAAATCTGATTTTGTCCAAGTTGACAAACTGTCACAATATAGGCTACTTTTTTTTTATTGAAAGCACAGAATGGGTCCCAAAGTAATCCACAATACAAACCTAAAATAGAAAGCATTATAAAGTACTAAAATGAAAGTACAGGGAAGGCAAGGACCTGCCTGTTTAACAAACTTTATATGGCCTAGTAGTGAATTACATATACACCATCATTCTAGAAAGCTCATAGAAAGTAAATGTTAAACTCTACACAGATTTCTTTTGTGGCCTCAAACGATATGGTGAAAATTCACAAAATCCCAACTGGCTCATTATTTGCCATGACAACATGCATTAATGAGCCAATCAGATTATAAAGAAATTGCTTAATATGGACTAGCCTAGCATAGCATTCATGGAATGATACATTATCTGAGCTCTCAATCCAGAATTCTCATCTAGAGCAGAAAATTCCTGCACACAATCATCTGGATTCAGGACAGCATTTCACATCTGAAACCAAGACCTCTTCTTTTCTTTCTTTCTTTTTTTTTTTTTTTTTTTTTCTTTCTGTTCGTTACATTTTTTTTCTTTTGTTTTTTTTCCATCAGAAGAGAATCTGGTGACTTCAATGGTAATATTGAGAACGTGGTAAGGTTTTATTGGCTGAAGCTCTGCTTCTCGGTGAGCGCAGACACCGTCATATGAATCAATGAGCATGTCGAGGTAGAGTCTGTGGATATGCCCTAAATACAATAATAATATGAGCTCTTTATCAACTTCAAAAACAAATGGATCAAGTATTTATAGGGATTCTAAGCGCCATGATATTTGTCACAAATTTTACCAATTATTGAACAAAATATTGTAAGAGGCTAACTCTGGGTAATTTACCCGTCTTTCATGCATTTAATGTGATTGGATTATACACACATTTACAATAGCTCTTCTCAAACAGCTGATCAACACAAGCTGACCTAATCGAGGATTACGACATGGGGGCATCAACTTACGAGTAAAAAAACAAATATTAGGCATTGGACTTTTTTCTTTTGGTTAACAATACATATATATATTCTACATGTATGCAACAAAAGTTTAGTTTTGTTGAATTAATGCTGTGTTTGGATTTATCAAACCAAGTATGAAAGATTTAATTTATCAAATCAGTTTTTTGTCTGGATTGGACATCTTTAAGACTGGTTAAAACTTTACACATGTACCTGTTAACCAATAAATCTTTTTTATCTCCACTAATTGGTTTTTAATATTTGTTATACCTGATACATGCATAATACATTAGTCAGAGAAAACAACTAAAGTGATAACAGTAATCTACTTCACAAGGATGTATTTATAGCGTTTTTTTAATCTGTACCCTGTGGCCTTTCATTACCGCAGCCTAAAAGAGGTTGTGTGGATGGAGTCTGTTGTCGTGTCTAAAGGTACTCTACCTGTATTAGTTACTTATCTCTCTCTATCTAATCAGGGGAGAAAAGGTTGTTTAACTCTGTCACAAGGCCATCATCTACCACATCTACCGTGAACCGTAGTTAGCTGGTCATTATTATTTTATAGTTAAAAAGCACAGTACTCTGTAGACTGTCTAGAGCTTATTAATGATGACAAGTGTCAAGTGAAAAGAATGTACATCTGTATTCATAAAAACTGCGAGAACCAGTCAATATGTTACACTTATAAATGACCTTCAATAACATATGTACAGTTATAGAAACACTAATTGACACACAACGAAGATGTGTGTATGTGAACAATTATTATACAATACATGTTCTAATAAAAACTCGAGCTTTATATAACACAAGATTCAATGTTTGGAGAAATGTCAAATAAATTACTTCTCAATTATAGCTCTTTTTAAAACTATTTATAGTGAACTTGAATTTCCTGGTTGAATTCCCCCTGACATATGTTATGGAAATCCCTTGGCTTGAGGTAACAAAATGACTGATTGATTGGTGTTTTATGACATGCTTAAGGGTACATGTATTTTACTTATATGAAGGCGGTATATTCCAAAAATAATTGCCTCTGGCACAACCATGATGTGAGGTGTTTCCATTATGTTGGAACGTTAATCTTCCTCCAGGGCTAATTACAGACAGCATTGCTACTCTTCAAACAGACTACCCTTAACCAGAGGGTGTCAAAAAGTGAAGTCATCACTTTACTACAGGAAAATAATCCATCAGATTAATCTTCAATATTGGATCGAACCCAATTATCCATTCCTATACATCAAGATTCTCAAATTAAGCCATTAAAAGTAACAAACATTTCAGACAGTGATCAATACTACATGTACCTGGGTGGGTCAACTGGTTTCTTTCAAATCATAGTTTGCCTCCTCGCAGTGAAATTGGGAGGACTATTTGTGGTAGTATTGTGAAATAAAGTCAATATTGCCATTATATTGCCATAGCTTTATAATCTGACCAATTATCCCCCTAAAAACTAAGTTGCATTGTTCAAAATGACTGTCATTAAGAGCAACTCACTGTGTCCTTATCTATTGTTTCTATAAGGTCACACCTAACAGCGGGTACACAATTTTTCCTCCGGTGGAGGTGTACAACAGGCACAGGTAAGAAATTTTTGTTAACCTTCATTATAAATATTACCTTAAATGTAAAAAAAAAAAAGTTTTATTAAATACTCAACAAGTTTTCACTAGCTTTCAATCATGAACAATGAATATAAGCTTATATTAAACATTTTTTCAAATATAAAAGACAATTTGTCTGCATTCATGCTGAATTAATTTCAAACTTTAAAGTATCTTTGTTTTTGCTGTAGTTAATTCTAACGGGGTACCTTTTTTCTTTACTCCTGAGAAACTTCACTGTGAAGTAATCAATTGAGCAGCCATCCCGATACGGCGGTTAGATGCGAATACATATCTTATATAGACTATAAAGTATATAGAGATACGAGGTACAGCTGTACCTAAACTCTAGAAAAAAGGCCTGCCGCTGAATACTAAATAATGTTGAATCAGCATTGACCTAATTACCGCGGAAGCGTGTTTGGTACTGTTGAGAAATTGTTGATTTTAACATGAAAATGGACATCGAGTCAACGTTTTATCAAATTATGTGTCGATCTAACCCAAAAGTATTCCAGGAAGAAAACGAGGTTGTCAATTTTTTTTATATATTTGAAGATAAAGTTCCAAATCATGGTATTGTTCGGCTATTTCTAGCATTTAGGAAGCTTCATGTAGCATAGTTAATAGGGGGGTATGTTAATCTCAATCCATTGAAGTACCCAGGTACACATATACAGACTACTGATGAAATCTTTTCAGCCTAAATAAAATCTTAAAGCACACAAGTTAGCCTGCTTCCTAACCAAATACTGTCTACTCACTAATGAAGATTGACAATCATCACATTCACAAAACTTCTGAAGTGGAAACTTACGTGCATGTTAACATCATGTAAAATACAACGAAGACGTGATTTTGTGTAGACACTGCACCAAGTGTGGGCCTGAGCCAGTCTTAACAGCTACAGTTACGAACAGCACAGTGAATTACAGAGTGGACCGAGAGAGCCATGTGTCCTATAGTGTGTGCTAACATGGCCAGGTAAGCACTGCATCCTGTCAAATCTGGGTCACGCAGCCAAAACTGGGTCACACAGGAAACTATTCCATTCACAAAACTAGAGTGGCTGACCTCAGAAGTTTACCCACGCATTCGGAGGCTCCACAAGGCACAGTCCCATACAAGATGCGACTCAAACAATAATTATAAATGCGTATTTAACAGACAAGCTACATTCGTCATAAGTGAATATCCATAGATGAAAGACACTACAACTACGGGTAAACCTGTCTCATGTATCATGAGTGATCGATTGTTTCATGTAGACTTCATAACTTGGTCATTGAATTGGACTGTTTTTTAATGCCATGCTTAATGGTATTTCACTTACGGCAGTTTATTCCAAAATACAAAGAAAAAACTCTCCTTTCAATGTTCAGACACTATAGTAGTTTAATACTCCAAATGAACTGTCCTCAGCACTTATGTTTTTTTGTTTACGCCTACTTTTTATTGGAGCTTAATGCAGTACCCACGGTAGTTGTTTCATTCAAATGGCAGTGTGCCAGCCAAATGGATCGATTCATTGCTTGGTGTTTTACGCTGTGCTTAAGGGTATTTCACTTATATGACCGTGGTGTATTCCAACAATAATTAACACTAGCATGAGCAAGATGTGAAGCCTTTCCATAATGTTTGGAGGCTTGTTTAATTGGGGTTTAACGTCATACTCAAGGGTATTTCACTTATATGATGATGTGCCAGCCCAATGGGTAAAGGAAACCACCCT
>JARFOD010022129.1:0-10937 GCA_031763545.1 Mopalia muscosa
CGCCTCTTACGATCGACCAAGGAAGCCGAGGGAGTATTCTGCAGGGCCATGGCCCACCCGCTCCCTCACGGGGCGGACAAAATTGGAAAAATGTCGGACAAAATATTTTTAACAATTCCACCCCTGTAACATATGACGAGGCTTAAGTTCAGTTTGTTTTATGTTGTGGTAAGGACAAGGTTGAGAGTTTCCTAAACCTCTTATTGGCCTGATAACCCTAGAGCTAAGGGGCAAGCCTATGAATTTGTGATCTCTTTGTATATTCTGTGATCATCCTGTCTAATTGTTTTGTGCTGCTAGCCACATTGAAGGTGGTTTCCTTCACCCATTTTACATCTTAAAAACTTATATGATGGTTTGATTGGTGTTATGACACTGTGGATAACGATATTTCACTTATATACTGGTTTGATTGGTGTTAAGACACTGTGGTTAAGGATATTTCACTTATATGATGGTTTGATTGGTGTTAGGACACTGTGGTTAAGGATATTTCACTTATCTGATGGTTTGATTGGTGTTAAGACACTGTGGTTAAGGATATTTCACTTATCTGATGGTTTGATTGGTGTTTAGACACTGTGGTTAAGGATATTTCACCTATATGATGGCGGCACTTGAGTGAGCTGCTAGACAACCATAATGTGAAGTGCTTGATACAAAGGATCTGTAGAAAATAATTTCCCTCCATAAGGGTATTTCACTTATATGACGGCCGTGTATGCTATCAATAATTCACACTAGCATAATGAAGATGTGAAGTGTTTCCAGAATATCGGAGAGTTAATTTTTTTCTATTGCTAAGTAAAGACAGCAATTTGCTACTCTTTAAACAAACTGCCCTTAGCCAGAGGGCGTTACATGATTGAAGTAGCCTGAAGTATAGTGTTGTAAACAACAATTTAACAAATTTATTAGTACAGTGTGATAAACCAGGCACATACTAAAATTCACACTTGATATTATTCATGTAAATGTCAGACATGAAAACAGCTGCCCTATTCCGAAGATTCCCAAATAATATATTAGTTTTCTGAGCTCTCTGTTTTGGGGTCTAAATTAAAAGAAGTTATATTTTTTCTTTATCATTAGAGCATAAAACAAAGTCAGGTTTCTTACAATATTTATCACCAAAACAATGATAAAACAGTCAAATATTCTAGTACATTAAAAAATTAACAAAATGCATACTACACGGTGCTGTCTTAAACTCCTTTAGAAAAAAACTTTCAAAATGAAAAAATCAAATATACATTGGTGACTACAAGTAATCACAAAATACCATCTTCAAAAAAATAATATCTTAGGTAGAAAAAAAACCAACCCAACCACACCTGACAAAAAAATTATTTCCACTTAAAACAATTATGTTTATCCAATCTTTTAACATATCCGTGTTGCTCGGACACAGCTCTGTATTTTTTTAGGAGTAAGAAATAAAATGATGACTTGTATTCACTTCTGAACTTCCTTCAAATCATTAAAAAAGGGAACCTCTAATCAGAGTTTGATGGAGGTGTTTAATATTACGACTGATAACAGAGTGGCCAAGCCTGTAAAAAATGGGAAAGTTAGTAAATGTTATTGTAGGCGTGCTGTAATTTTTTCCGGCAGAATATTACAATCAGTCCTCCAAAAATTTGTGAGATAACTCAACGTTTGTATTTCCCACTGCTGTACTGATTTTTTAAAATATATAAATGTGCATTTATGAAATAAAGCAAAAAATTTCATTGTTGACAGATAGAGAGTCCACTCTGTGTGTCCTGTCAAGAGATTGAAATTCATAATGTTATATAAGTGATAGATTTGTCTATGTAAAAAAAAAAAAAATTAAAAAAATGGTCATAAAAAGATTGTATCAAGCTTTGTTCTAGTTGAGAAAATCCCCTCTGTTGAGTTATTAATCACTTTGCCTGGCAACTACCTGTGCCGACAGTGTTTGCACATCTTACATGTACTTTAAAAAAGTTGATTATGGGCTTACAGAGAAACATAGTTTTAAACTTGTTACTTTTGCACAAAATAATTATTGAAGCCAGTGAAATATTAATAAGTCATATGGAATAAAAGGTCAAAGACACTATCTTTAACATGTCATGATTGGGGTTCTTCGGAATTGTGACTTTGTGTCTTTTATGGTAAACTAATCGCAGATACATATGGTTTTATTAGCTTTACAGTATTTCTTTAACCAGCAAGGTTACAAACAGGAGACTGATCATATGTTGTAGTTATCTTGTTTCAGAAAGGGAGGTCACTCTTCGGCTATAGCCGGATGACTGATTAACCCTGAATGAAATTTATCGTTATACTTAAGGTTATTTCAGTCAAATCATTGTGTACCCAAACCAACTGATGCCAGACATACTGGGCAAACCACAGGTAATCAGAACCATGTTTCCCCATTAGCACTCTGCTATTTTTATTTCATTAAAATTATATATCACTATAATATAACATTCATCTGTTGTTCTAATCCTATTACATTCAATCACTTGCTGTATTTAATTTAATAATTACATTGTTTAAACTTTATTACATTTTAATATTTATATTATAATATATCTCATCAATTCTTGGCTGTTTCTTCGCAAGTTAAAACATTCTCTTAATGTTTCCAAAAATTCAATACTTGCTAGAGTTTATAACACTCAGTTGTTGGTAAAAATTTATTACATTAATTAATTGCTGTAATTTTTATTACCTTAATTTGTTGATGTAGTTCTATTACATTCACCTGTTGCTATAATAATATTACATAAATTTATTGATATAATTTTACTTCATTGATTGGGTGCTACAATTTTATACATGGATTTGTTGCTATAATTTTATTACATAAATATGTTGCTACCATTTTATTACATTAATTTATTAATATAATTTTATTACATTAATTTGTTGCTATTATCCTATCATGACATTCATTATTGCTATAAGCCTTTGACATCCACTTGATGCAACAGCTTGATTTTATTCATGTGTTATTCAAATTTAATCACATTCCATTTACATGACTTCTGTAAAATGTTGATTGACTTTCTACAGAATATCAATGGCACCCAAGCTACATGTATTCAACTCAAAGCTTACATATCCAGAAAAGAGGGCAATAAATAAAAGTTATGACATACCGTAACTCTATGTTTTGGACATGGATGGTACACTGATGATGACAAAGTTCAAATAATAATGGCCTTTGATGAAAACCTGAACAGCAAAGGGGCTGACCAAATTAAATATATCAGTGAGCATTTCCTTCTAACTTCCTTACTTAGGCCAGGCTTAATCAATTATTTGCTGTAATACAAAAGCCAGTAGTATCTATTGATAAGTATAAAAGTAGATATTCATTTTAACGATTATTTATTTCATAGTGAAGCTATTTAAAAAATTTCATAATATAAATACAATATACCCAACAGTCAAGATCAATAGCCAAAAAAATTTTAAAATACAATGAGCACTTGCTACAAATAAATATTTGACATTGGCCTTATTAAGTTGAACTAAAAATAAAAATTTATTATGAAGTATTTTAATAACTACTGTATACATATGACTGTATTATATAGTGGTACAATTGTACTGATATGTCAAACATATATACAATAAACTTGCCAAAAACAATCATAGCTAGTAAGTAATCCTGACCTATTTGAACTTTGAAAGTCAATATTACAATGTAGGCCTATAAACATAGACCAGACAGAGTATGAGGCCTACCTGCACGGAATATAGATAGATTGATTTGTGTTTAGCACAGCGCTAAAAGTATTTCACTTATATGATGGCGGTGTACTTCCAAAGAGTTTATAGGAACCCAACCATAATGTGTAGTGTTTGATACAAATGCTCTGTTTGAAATTACATGTTCCTCCATACATTTCAATACATTTGAATGTCTATACTGACATCGTTTTCAAGTATGTGCAATAGTTATAAAAACAAATGAAGGTGTATATACAGTTCTCAAGTCCTTAAAGGTAAATGGTATAATAACAAAGGGTTTAAAATAATTAGTACAGATTGCAGAGGTCACCAATAAGCATATAACTTGATGTGTGAATGTATATAATTAATGAGAATAATTTAAATAGGACAATCACAGGGCGTAATACAAAGACATCACAAACAGATCAACTTTCATGTTGCTCCTTAGGCCTGTTGCTCCAAAGAGTATTAGTCGCTAACACCAGATTAAATCGCTAATACTGGGTTAGGGATATACCTACAACTTGGCGTGACGTCATCTAATAGAGGATTTAATTTAATAGTGCTTTGAGCAACCGGCCCCAAGGGCAACAGGAATATCTCTCCCAACCCTCCACAGGTTTAATTGCTACCAGAAGGCTATAGTTTATACACTGTGTTGGTTTAATTGAGGATTATGGCAAACTATATGTTTTAACAATTGTATTTCGCTCTGACATTCCCATAAACTTAGTAATTCATGTCAAATGGCGTGTCGTGTTATAAATGCTAGTTACATACAACCACAATTATTTGTTTATGTAACTTTAATATATGAACATTTATATAGACCAAGTGTCTGTAATAAAGTTATAAATTAAAATAATAAAAATAAAATATTTAACATATATGGGCCTGCCAGTCGAGATTTAAGACAAGCACAAGACATAATAATACATGTTTTTTTTTTTTAATTTGTTTTGGGTTTAAACTGGGATATATTATTGAATATATATCCCATTATATATCCAAGATTTAACACTGTATTAAAGAATTATTTATTTATGTGACAGCAGATTGTCCACTTTTCAACTCTGTTCATTAATAAATGAAGCTGAAAATAGATAGCCCCCTCAACTATGAAAGCAGGATATAATGAATATCTGGTTTAAAACATTAAAACTATCCACACTACTGTTAGTTATGTTCCTGATTCTTTCTTAATATCATACACAACGACCAAAGAAATTCAATCAGTCTCATCAAATTACAAAAAAATAAAATAAAATAATTTGTAATTTATTTTGAAAAGCAGGACCATTAATTATATAGCAATGTAATATTTCTTTCTCAGACAAACAAAATGTCTACAACAGTTCTACATGTGTTAACTCCTGTTCGAGCAGATCTCCATTATTGATCTGAAACCCAGTTAAATTGGACAGATTAATTAAATATTTAACAAATCAATATATGTTATTTCTTAAACTGAAAAACTGCTTAACAATGACCATAAAGTGATAACGAATTTCTTAAAACGTAATTAATTTATAATTTATTTATAGAGATATAGCTGCCATTCTAAATTTCCACCGATCAATAGAATATCCATTATTTCAGAAATGAATTATTTTAGGTTGAATGAAAAAAAAAAAAAGTTCTGTATGAAGTTAAATACAAGATCTATTACATCCATGGCAAATGAATTACAAATTTGTTTTGTTTGATGTTTAATGCTTATTTCACTCACTTGACGGAGTGGTAGCCCATTTGGTGAAGGAAACCACCCTTGACAAAACTGGCATGCTTTATGTTTTCTGAGACAATGTTGATGATTTCTAACTGAATAATTCATCTTCTGCCTCTTCAAGTCTTCAAAAATAGTCATTTCTGGACGAATTTGAGTTAACTTAGTTAATGTTATTGTAGAGGGCCATAAGGAAGATAAGCAATAGCAGATGGGTTTCATTTAGCAATGATACATACCCTCATGAAATAAAGTTTTATTATTTTAATCCCATGTACAAAAGCATATCGATTGATAGTTTCAATCGAGAACCAGGTAGAGGGCCTAAAAAAGAATTAACTTCTTTTGTATTACAATATGACCACCCCAGCACTCAGTTTGAACATCTCCTTATACAGGAATACCAAAATCTTGTACCTAACATACAGATTCTCTTATCATTATAGCATACAAGAGAGATTAAAATCTAAAAGACCTACTGGTTAAGGTGGAACTTCTCTCTGTATCAGACAGGTTGAAACACTTACCGGTATTCTCTTTGAGTGGATATATAGGGTAAATTCTATATCTCTGTAATACCAGTTTGTCGGTTGATTTATGCCTAACCCATACAGACTATCTTGTTTGCTACAATGTTAATATTTCTCACATATTTTATATACCATGTAAATGTCCATTCCCTTTTCTGAAGGTGTCTGGAGGTTACCCAGGACAACTCCAAATGAATTATAATATCTACTTAGAGAATTTTGAGATGATTCAATGCTTTTAATTAATTGACTTCCCTGTGACATCAGATAAATTTGAGAAATATAAGTAGCATATATTATAGCAGGTGTAACTGATTGGTGCCGAATTATTTTGATTGGTTTAGTGCTATGCAACCAGCGCAATTTTCAAACCGGAGCTCTATAATTGTATTGCATGTAACTCCACCTGATTGACAAGTTAATTAAGAAGTGAAACATATAATTACCTTATTACTAGTACCTGGAAAACAACAAACAAATAAGCTGGTACTCTGGTGAAGTCCCTAATTACATAAATTTTGGATTCTACCCATACACCGTTAGGATAGCATTATTGGGACAGCCTAGAAACAGACCGTAGTATCCCAGGTGGATGAAAAGCTAGATAAATCAATGAGTACATAATAGAACAATTTCCGTCTCACCTGATTTTAAGACTCTGATCAATATTGACTATACTACATGTAGGTACATATGCTTTCTGTAACATGGCATTTATTGATTTTCAAATGTAATACAAAAGTGGGTCAGTTTACCACATACCTTTAACCTTTTATTTACAAAAATGATATATCCCTCTGTTTTATATGAACCATTTGTCTTAAATCAAGCGTGTTCAAATTACATGTACAGAGCTACTCTTCCAGATCAACAAAGATATAAAAAAAAAAATAAAAAATAAATGAGCAACACAGGTGTTCTGACATTTGTTACAGACATAAAAAAGAGTACTTTCAAGAACCTACAAAAAAGACTGTTTCATGGATATTTATTGTTCTGGAATTTCCATGGTATTAATGGATTCCAGTGGTTGAACTATTTGAGAAATACCACCAAAAATAGGATAAATTGTTTGACTGATGGGTGTTTTGTACCTTGATTAAAGGCTAACGGGTGATCGTCTTGCTGCAAGCTGTAAACATCAATAGTTAAAAGCCACACTAATTCAACCATAGATTGTGAAATATTGGGTTTGCTGTATTGTTTGTTTGATTGGGGTTTAGCACCCTGCTTAAGGTTATTTCACTCACATGTCAGCGTGCCAGCCCAATGGGTGAAGGAAACCAACCATGATGCCACTGGCAACAAACAAAGACAGGACGGGACAAATTCATAGCAATCACAGGACACAATACAAATATAAACAAACACATCGGCTTTATGTTGCCCCTTGCCTATAAGAGCAACATAAATCTCCCTCATAACCCTGCCAAGTTTTGTATTGTGTGTTTGTTTGATTGGTGTTAAACGTCGTACTCAATGTAAAACGTCACAAATTGCTCACTCAGTGGTAAGTAAAGACAATATATCTGTGTTTTTTAAAACATACTGCCGTCATTCAGAGAACAGAACAATACGAAGAAAACTTTAAAATTTCACCTACTCTCTCATGTAATGCAAGATGGGATCAATTTAAAAAATGGTAAAAACCAAAAAATAATGTTATAGCTTCAAAAAAACATTAAAAGACAAAATTTGATGAACTTACGATGTAATAAATTCCTCACAATCAGGTGTTAATGTGTAACTCTCCAGGTAATCACATGTGTTAACGAGCAATACAATAACCTGACACTAAATCATCACCTTCTGGCCATGTGAAAACAACACAGAGAATGAGGTTCACTGGTTAAAGTCAGGTGCACGCTGTTCTTGACTCCTTCACACAAATTACAATAAAATCCCTGAATATTTTGAAAGAAAAAAAAAAATCCAACACAACCATTCAGTTTAAATATTAAGCAATCACTATTTTAAAGCTGATATTCTTATAAATCTGTATGAAAATGTATCTATGAATAATGCCCAACTGTGCCACAAAAACTTCCTTGAAATTTTAGTTTTAATCATTACAATATTTATAAAGTCATTAAACCACAATCAACAGTTGTCATTTCCTCGTAGCGAATGAGTTAATGACGCATCATTTGTTTTTAAAATTCAAGACTTTGTAAAATTATAATACAAACAACGGAGACCAACCATTAACCCTAAACCTTTGCTTCACACATCTTTATTTTTTTGTTCTATATTTTTAAAAGGTTTACTGTTTGTTTTCCGTCAGAGATAATCTCACACTGCAAGAACAATACGGATGTGTTTGTGGGAGCTCTTATTCAGCAAATTCCGAGGTCAGTTGATCCCCGCTAATCATTGGAGAATTTAATACATCAATGACGTTATTCATTTCAACAGATGAGGACATGAACAAATGTGGCTTTTCCAAAGATTTGTGAAGAAATTACAGGCCAGATCTTAAGAAGGTCATTGCCATTTATAAGGAACTGACAAAGAGATAATATATTTGATTAAAAAAAAAAACACTGTTTAACCTAAAAAAACATGCATTTCATTATTACAATCCATTGCTTGTTTGTTTGTTTGATTGATTGGGGTTTAACGTCGTACTCAAGGGTATTTCACATATATGACAAAGGATTGTCCACTTCACACTTTCCTTGCCTAAATATGGTGAAAAACTGTGAAGAAACCTTAAAAAAAACACAACTGCGATTGCTAGAGCCACATTGTGTGACTCAGTCATACACATGAGGGTCGACTGACGGACTCGATCCTGCGAATGGTACTTCGAAGTAGACTTTAGTTAGCACACACATAATCCATTACAGAGTAGACAAAATGTCGAAGCCATAGATATCTTTTTCTATTCAAAATCTTGACAAGTTATAATTATAAGTCTACCTTTAACTGTAAATACCACCTGTTTTTTTTGTTTGTTGTGTGTATAAAAATCATAATGAATAAACAACTAATAGTCTACGATATAGACTTTCCTCTCCGTTTTCTTCAAATCATTAAAAACAGCTCAATTCAGAATGTTTCAAAATTATCTTGACCAGCAAACAAAAGACTTTGGCAGGCATTATTAAAAAAGTTTCAAGCAGAATACTTGAACAGCCCCAATTAACCTTTCCAATATTATGACTAACCATCTGGCTACCAGCATTTTGTTTGGAGAATAGCAATGCCGTCTTTACTTGGCACTTAAGGGAGAATGACTTTCAAATAAAACAAAACACTTTACATTCTATGGTTGTGCCAGTGTCAATTATACATGTAATAATAACTTAATGCCAGTAAATTGGGGAAAATTAGCGATACATTTGAAGTTTGCTCTTCTTCTCTGTAGTCCTCAATAAATACTGTACAGAAACTTTATATATATACATATTATTTTAACATGAAGACAATGTAATCATCAACCCATTGAATTTAAGTAATAAATGATAAAAGGATGAAAGCATTTATAAATTACTTTAGATATATCTTAAAAATCAGATGTACGTATTACTGTTGGAATACACCACTGCCATATGAGTGAAATACTCTTCGACTAAAAACACGGATCCGTAAATTCATTATTCACATGATGCTCATACAGCCCAGTGACCAGCATCTATATATACAAGACATAAGCTTACATGTATCCTGGTGATATCATCTGCATATTTACATTTATCCAAATCATTTTAAAATAATATTAAATTTTTCAAATTTAATCCTTACCAGGAGATTTGATAAAGTAGAGTAAACTTACAACTCCAATAAAAGATACATATGGATACATGGTGATTAAAAATTTCATTTTTATTTTAAAACCACTGTCAAGAATTTTTGACAATGGTTTTATGGTTTATTTTCATACCATTGTCAAGAATTTTTATAAATGGTTCTAAAATAAACCGATATACTGAGTCACCATGTATCCATGTGTTTCTTTTATTAGAGTTGTGACCAACTTGTGGGTCTTCTCTACTTTGTAAAACTCACCAGTGGGAATAATGCAATTTCACAAAGGTATATAATACTGTGATTAAATGTGAGTCTTGTTATCTTATATACTATAACCTTGACACACGCTAAAAAAGTATTATTTTTAGTAAATCTATCACAATTTACATATGAAAGGACAAAACAATTTAGATCAAACTCATATTCATACAGTGCTTATGTAGGTTACACTGTCAAAAGTTGATCTAATTTTTAGATCCGAACAACACTTATCAAATTTTTATGAAAGGTGGGGTTGAAGTTGTCAAAACTGAAAAGATTAATCGGTACATTATCAAATACTTAAAAATGTTGGCTACAACAAGAATTTACTACGACAAAAAAATGTAATCTCACTGCACATTTTATCTGCTCTTAGCTACAGTGGTTTCAAACCTTAAAAAAATGATAAAAGTGGGCCCCCAACTGTTTAAAAAATTAACAAAATTTTTATACATATTGCTAAAAAATAGTTGGTATGTCAAGAAGAAAACTTGTTTAAGCCCGCCGCACACGAGAGGAAATGGCTGAGCTGCCGGCCCCTAGAGGTTGGGAGCTCAGCTACATTCTCGCTACTTTTTACGCAGCAAACGAGTGAGCTATCGCCTGAGCCAACTTGCCTTCAGACCTCTAGTGAATAACATCTTATATTATCTTGCAAATCAGACACAATGTTGATGTCATGTGACACAGCAACGCATTCGCATTGGTCAGTTACTTTTTCTAGCTCTGGCGGTAGCTTACGACGTCCGCAAACGGTGAGTTGCTGGCCTCGCAAGGCAGAAAATATCAAACAGGATAGATATAAGAAATCTTATAAGAATACAAAATATTTTTTTTTAAATCACAGCTGAAATCTGGTTTCAAACAATAAGGCACCCAGGGGTTCATAAAAGTCCAGTTTAACTACCCTAAATGGATAGTTAAGCTGAATAACAAACTCAATTAGAGGC
>JARFOD010022140.1:0-10936 GCA_031763545.1 Mopalia muscosa
GGTTGCTTTCTGTTGCCCTGGTGTTCGCAGAGCTAAGGGGTAACGGGAAGCAGATTTGTTTGTGATGTTCTGTATTTCTGTCCGTCGTCATATAAGTGAAATTATCTTGAGTACGATGTTAAACACCAATCAATCAAACAAACAAATCTAGATTTGTGTTCTCTAGACACCCGCCGATGACCCCTTAACCGTATCCTCAGAATAAAAACCACCATCTGTTCAAAAACTTTATTTACTGATGTTTTTTGCTGTTCTTGCTGATCTTTGATGCTATAAAACCATTTGTTGGTCTTATATTTGTCTCGTCCCATAAAAATACTTGAAATAGAAGTTGAAATACTTGTTCAAAACTTGATCGATGTTTTCATTGTCTGTCTGGACATTCGCATGTCTGTCTTTTCGTCAGACAATTCGTCTACGATTTTGAGCAGATATTGTCTATTTGTGTAAAAAAATATCTTACTGTTTTTGTTGAGTTCTGATCCGACTACAGCGCGACGTCATCTAGTCACGGATAAACTTCGACTAGACTATACAAGCTTGTAGGGGTGTGAAATTGAAGTCTTCTCAATGTTTCTTCCAACTGTCTGGTAGGAATAAATATGGTGTATACGGAAATAGTTTATATTGTTTTACACTGCGTCTTTGTGCCAAAATTAACTGTGAAATTAAAGGACGGCTGCGCAGTCTCGCTCGCCCTTTCCGGTGCCTGACTCCGTGGGGCGTGGATTCGATGGACGTATGGGTCGCCATATCTAAAATCTTCTATTTTGTTATTGGATAAAAATTCAACATCACGAATTCCCTTTTGGGCGTATTGATACCTACAAAACAGATATAAATTATATTACAGAACACAAATTGCTTAAAAAAAAAAACATTACTTAAAATAAAGTTCCTCAAATGATTGAATCGATGCAAAACGTTTGTATACAAAATGATCACGCAATAGGACGAAACATTTATTGATATTCACTTCAAATATTAAAACCCATGGTTCTCACGTGTTTTGTCCGATGTTATCGCCTATTTATTTTTTTCATTTTCTATTGTCTAATAAACTTTTCAAGCTATACACTAATTTGTAAAAGCCATAACAAACCCCAACACAGAGATTCATAAATCAGTGGGTTTGCTGCGAACATGACGTGTGCTCATTCCCAGTGAATATACGGCTTTACCAATAAATTGGTAAGTTTTCGTTATGCCTTTTTAAATCCGGTGGAAAGTAGCTGATAAAGCAAACATCGTCACAATGTTGCGTCCCCATTACCTTTACGCCTACCATTTCAAGCGTTCAAACATTGCTTCGTGAAAAGGTACATATTTGGCGTTAACATTTCGGGAACGTTTTGATATGTACTAACCGCAAAACAGACAAAAATCTGTATCGAGTTTGGCGGTAAATCTGCATCGTAACCTGTTTTTTTTTGTTTTTTTTTGGTTTTATTGTTTGCTTTTATGTTTTGTTTTTTTGCTTCCCTTAACACCTCATGCAACTAACAACTGTTTGGATTACGTCGGCTAATTAATGCCAGGTAATAGAAGTTATGCGGCCTTTACATTTTTCACTTTTTCTGCGTTTTTGTAAAAAAAATAATAAGACTGTTGAATGGCGACTATTTATGCCTACGTTGTGGTATTCGTAAACAAGTGTATACATTCCACTGCTCGTCACAACAGAGACTATCGATGAACAAACACACTCATTAATCAAACGACAATTATATTTATTATTCATTATATTGGAGAGAAAAAATTGTTTACGAGGCGTGTCTGTATAAAGTCAATCTGCTGATAAAGAAAGTTAACAAGTTATCAGATTTTAAATTCGGGTTTTTAATGTTTAGCTTGGGTACTTTTGGTAAAGTAGGCCTATAAACAGATTTTAGTGAAAATGATTGATTTAGAACCGTGTTCATTTCGCTTGTACATTTCCCAGTATGCGGCATTAAATGTGTCACGAGACCAGGTGTCCCGAAATGGATTATCAAAATGACAGATCTAACCATGACATGCCAATCAAACCGCGTCATCATATTGTTTACAAATTCTACCCGTGAGTTGAAATTAACATGTCGGTTAGCTTGGAGTAAAAAGTGACATTTTTATAGAAATTTATTATCACCGACTATTTTTAGAAATAGCACGAATTTTCTGCTTTTTTCTATACCATCTTACTATGTGAATCCTTCGGATTATACATTTCAAATATATTTTATATACAACAAATAGGTTTAAAATAGTAAGCAAAAGACTATATGTGTAGAATATTTGCTTTGACATTTTCAGCTTGTTTGTTTGCTTGTATTTTGTGGTACTTAAGGTTATTTCACTCTAGTAACAACCCAACAGCCAAATGAAAAAAAATATATATTTATTTATTTTTTGATTTATTAATATTTGTCTTCTCAATCACAAGCATGCCTATATGTCAGACTATGTCAGATAACAAGGTATTCTCTCTTTTGCAACCTCTTCTCAATGTCTATTCGTTTATGGTTTTTATGTGCTTCAAAACATATCTGAAAAATAATTCACGATGTATTGTATATCATTGTATCTAAATAAAGAAACGACAACCCAACAAGTTTGGTGTATGATACATTGGAGATGTAAAGTATTATATCACGAAAAAAATTGTTTATGTCAGCAAAATAAACAAAAGTTTGCGAGACAATTGAAATTGTTATCTGTTAATTGTGGCAGTCTGTGGTAATCTATTGTGTTTTAGGCTTATTATCAAGTAACGTGTTTAGAAATATTGTATTAAGTAATTCAAAAAATGTTACAGCCTATATTTTTTTGAAACAGACGGGAAGGAAGTTTCTATTTACATGCATTAGTAACAAGAATTTTATCAAGCTATCGTATGGCTTAAGAAATGCATTGTCTTAATTTCGTAATTATATATACATGAAATCTTCAGGAGACAATGGCTTTTTTCACTTAAAATCTTACTTGAACAATAAGGTGAGTCACATCAAGTATGACTCGATGTCAGATCTCGAGTTTCTCACCTATGCCAGAAACAAAGGTAAAATTACTATGTACATTCCTAGCCTTTAATAATTAATTGTAAAATGTATCGAGGCTTATTATGACATTGATTTGAAAGAAATTTGACGATTTCATTGAGGAAGGGCTTAGAATTCAGCCGAAAGAAATTCAATTGTGTCTCAATTTGTTTTATTTTTTTTTCTGCCGAGACTTTTTCTTGTTTGGCTTATTTTACACATATCAAATGACAAACGCATTCCGGAATGTCGTTAATTGATTAAAAAAAAAACAAGGAAACAGATAACTTGAAGTATTAACAGATTTTGATTCACTGCTAAGGTAACTCACAATCAACAATATACATTATTTTTTTTCATAATGTACAGATGAAAACTTAGCATCTTGCCACCAGCATTTTAATTCGGGTCTCTATATACCAGGGCCGGGGACCGCTTTCATAAAATATCACAGGGCAAAACAATATCGTAGGACAAAATTTCTCCATATTAAACTATAAAGGTACGAACATCGAACGAGATTTAATACTGTACGACATTATGGGAGAAGGGCTTCTGTTTTCTTCATCAACCAAACTATACACAGGAACACGAAAAGCTAACGTTTTATTATCGAGAAATTATCTACAAATTTGATATTCTGTTTGTGTTTTCTTTTTTCTGACAATCTGGTTAAGTAATACACGAAGTATTATCCTTTTTAGCTGTTGTCGTAAAATTATCTTGCAGACAGACCCCCCAAATAAACAGCGGACCTGTGTTATCACAACAGCGGATTGCTAGCAGTGAATTGAGCGCCAATAAATAAATGGATTCGAATATATAATATTAGAAATACGGAAATTATTAAATGATCTAGTCTACACATGCTTCACTAATTTTTATTTTCATACATTGGGTCCATAACTACTGTTTGGAATTTTTTTGTTGAAAAAATTAACGCAATGCTTTAGCCACCTTTCCTGTATATATGTGTTCTATTAAAACGAAAAGCGATTTTTGTTACATCCATTTTATGAGAGCTTAGGAAGCCATGAATACAGATCAGTCCAGACTGTGAATCATTTAGGTGTATATCATGCATATATAGTTTACACCGTATATGGATATATGGAAGCACTTATTGACCTGGAAGAGGAGGGTCTGAAAATAAGATCGCGAAAAATCTCGCGTGATCTGGACTAGTTCACCTTTTCTAACCAAACAAGATTAATCTGGTCACGCTTCGCTGAGCAAGGTATCCCGCTGTGAACTCGCCACTTAAAAACAAGGTAGCTTAACAGCAACCTCATTTAGTTCAGCTCGGTTGAGGAAGACACACGTGGTCAATTTGAACCTGTCTTAAAGTTATATTGCCCGGAGCTGTGTCTATTTAACGGACTTTGTAATAAGTAAAGTTTAATCTCTAGCTAACTTGATATTTCATAGAAAGGATTTACGATTGTTCACAAAAGGATTATAGCACAAAACAGGTACGTTTCACTTAATTCATTTATAAAATCAGATTTTATTCCAGTTTAGTTCTGTTTTAAATTTCCATTTAATTTATTAGTCAGATATAATATCAGAAAAATGAAAGAATAACATTAAATTGAGGTAAATTGTTTGTGCCCTATATCGTTTGACATATAGGCGAATTAAGAAAGTTGATTAGTTTCATCTCGTAATCCACGATGGTGTATAAAAATAAACCTCAATCTTAGGAGGAGAAACTTTAAACAATAGATTTTATTTGCCTTACTTTAACGCTATTGTTTCCCTGTCAATTAAAAAGTATAGGAAGTCACACAAAATAGCTATTCACTTCTGTACAGATAGCCTATCCTAGCAAATACTTGTGAATTGTGTCAACGAGACGTGAAGTTTGATTTTTTTATCCAGTTAGTCAGAGTTTGAAAAATATGAAAAATCATCTGGTGGTGAATTAATTAATTAGGGCTTTGTTGGCGTGTTTTAATACATCGTTTGTTTTAAACTTTTTAAGGATAAAACTTTGGGTGTACCGTGAGAAATGTACAAAAATAACTCTTTCATTAACAAGAGTGCCTGAGGATAGAATACCTCTTTTAACGTAGATGATTCATATGTAATAAATAACGCCATTCTGAATACTTGCCCGCATTTATTTCGCCATACCCTAGATCAAAAGACAGAAAGACAAAATGCAATTAACAAAACTTTTTGCTTGAATATAAAGCTTCGGGCTATATGTTAGATATTAAACGAAGTATTTTTTTTTGTCTTTTATGTTGTACAATGATGATACATCGCCAAAAATAAAAGTAATATTTATTTCCCTCGTAGAACGCAAATAAAATATATAAATAGAATTGTATATAGCTCAAATTCTAATATATGAAAAAGATGTATCTGTGCACTGTTATGTTTTTGTTATGTTAAAATAGCAAACAAGAAGCGGGGATGTCATTGAGAAGAAAACAAGCGTATTTGATGTTGAACACAACAAACATCGCACAATAGCTGTTCCATAACCTATATTACCAAACAGACAAGTGTAATTTGCCTGTCGGCGTAAATCGTGTTTGCGATGTAGTTAAGTTATTTAAAAAGTAATACAACAAGAACTAAATACATAAAATTAATTGCGTTACATTATCTTGTGTCCATTTATCTGTCACATTGCATTATGTGAATTCGAATCTAAAAATAAACAGTTAAACAATAACAATAATTTTAAAACACACAGGTCTCAGAGTACAGTCTTGTGTGACTCCTAAGTCGAACTATCCACAGATATGGTAATACCTTCTAAGTGTCTTTTGAACGCTGGAATTATATTCTCTGGTTTATTTTTTTATTATTAAATTACTTCATACGATACCAATGCATATCATTTGATATACTTGTTAACTACACAAATCCTGCTAACTACAGCCTGAGATTCAAATTCAGGTTTGCATCTACTCCATATACACTACGGTAATCCTCCTCGTGCTTCCTAAGAGGTTCCTGAATAATGACAGAATTTCAACCGGGCAATTTGCCAAAGTTATAAAACAAAACTGCGTCTGGAACATTTTATAACATAAAAAGTGTCAATTATATTCGTTTTAAATGTCCAACTGTTCTGGCTCGGATTTTTGTATTCATCGCTAAACAGTTTGAAAATATCATAATTTTTTTATTCACAGCTTGGTCTTGATTGCTAGGGGCCTCAATTGGCTCGCAGGCAATCACGTTCCAGCGGCTAATAGACGTCTGCCGCGGTATTCTCTATTTCATACCGACAATCCGCTTAGATAATTTATCATGAAGAACTGAAAATAAAAAAAACATTGCTAGTGAAATTCGACCTTTTAGGCTTAACTGGGCTACATTTTTTTATTTAGCGTATTAATTGCCACAAGTGAGCCGGACCCGAACTTAATATAGATGCCAGTTAATGACTTTGACAGGATTTGACTTAAAAAGTCAAACGTTACTTAAACAACTAGGACGCGTGGTACCCTAAAAAGTTAATGAGAAAACAATAAAATAGCACCAAAAACAAATTTTACTGAATCACGATAATGTATGACTGTGCTTAGTTCGTGTATAAAGATGATGTTAGGCGATTAAAACATTACAACCGTTACAAACAACGGAAAAAGAAATAAATTTACTGTTGTAATTTTTTCTTCCTGCGAATGACAAAAACCTTCATAAGTCTGCACATTATTTGCTAAAGATGTTTGTTTACTTTTTTTAAAGCGTTCTTATCTAATAAATACCAAAAAGAGACAGGAAAATCGCGAGCGTATGTTTAATAGACCACCACATTACAAATACCATATGCACGACTAATCACCTAGGGACAACGTTATCGAGTGTGTAAACGGTTGTAAAACAGAGTAAAGCATGTCGGATTATAAATTTTTATTAATTTCTTCACATTTATTGTACATGCCAAACAACTATACTAGTTCTTTTTTTATATATCGTTTCAGATTGGACAACAAGCTATTTTCTGCGTGACAGCAGCATTTACAAGGGGAATAGTCATGGTGAAGTCGGTGCGCCATGCGGCGTAATCACTCGCTCATGCGCACAGTGAAAGCTGATTGGATTATTAACAGACATTAACAAGCTGTCATAAAGTGAAACAATGCAGCTCTTAGTGGCACTGACTCGGTCTCCAGCCGAAACGGGGAACGTTTCACGTTCGAATACGACGCAGAGTCCTGATGTGGACTTTCCTCCAAAATTGTCCGGGAATGTTCCCGCGACAACGTTCTTATCAGAAGACATTGCGGATATCGGTCTGCACCTGGAGGCAATCGTTGTCCTCAGTATTTTCGTCTCCAGTCTCCTGATCAACTGTCTGATGTTTTATGTTTTTAGCAGAAAACCATCGTTATTGACTCTCTCAAATCGTTTCGTTCTCAACTTGGGAGTTTGCAACCTACTCAACACAGTCTCCGCCATGCCAGCCGTTTTTGTGTCGCTTATCACAAAGGACTGGGTATTAAGCGAACCATTGTGTCAAGCCGCTGGATTTCTCACAGAAGTGTCATTTACATGCAACAGTTTGACTTTAGTTGTGATTTCATTGGACAGATACTGTGCTGTAATTTCTCCATTACGTTACAAAATGAAAGTCACATCACATAGAGCATGGTTCGTCATCGCTGCGGTATGGATCTGTTCCATAGTGACGTCACTTCCGCCCTTGATTGGTTGGAGCAGGATTGAATATCAACCGGACAAATTTACATGCACTGTCACGTGGTACAGTCACAAATCACGTGACCAGTATTATACGTTGTTCATATTTTTATTAAATTATGTGTTTCCTCTGACAGTGATTTTGCTTACATACGCTGTAATGTTTCGGGCTGCCATGCATAATTCTTCAAGAACTCCTCGATTTAACATTCCCCCACCGAGCATACCAGAAGAATCTGTCTACAGACCGATATCTAAAAGATCTATTACCGATTCCAGAGTCAGTTTGCTTTCTACGAAACAGTGGCTCGCAGAAAAATCCGCTCGCAGTGTGCCTTCTCACTTCCGGAAAGATCTATACACTACAGCACGGACTACTTTCATTGTCATATTTTCATTCATTTTTTGCTGGTCTCCATTTTATTTATGTTCATTATTGGAAAGTTTCCTTCCAGAAAAAAACAGTGTTTATTTACCCATCGTCATCTCCCATATGGCGTATTGTTTGACGCTCAGTAATACAATCGTCACCCCTGTTGTATATGTGTTCAGAAACCGAACTATCCGGAGGGAAATGGAAAGGACGTTTTTCCCAGGCACACTTCCATCTCCCAAATTGACTTCTGTGTATCGGAGACAAATTGTCAACACTAAAGTTGTCTCACGCGGGAACTCTATAGAAAGCGTCATAGATGAAGAGCCATCTAGTGACAGTTTTATTGGATTCACAAACAGTGCTTTTGATGTGTCCAAATGGAACGCTGTCTAAAAAAAAAACATCTTCCAAACTTTTTCCATAATTCTGACTGAATATGCAGCAATTTTCCAGATCTTAAATACTTTATATTGTGTTATTGCAATACATTTCCATATTTATTATATGTTACATAAAATAAAACCTTAGAACTTATTTCTTTGTGTCTGTCTTATTTAACTTCTTTTTGGAGTTTTTCAAATTTCAATTTACTTTCCGTCAAGGTGGTGGGTGGAGCAGCTACTGGTTGCCTTGGCAATGTCAGGATTAAGAAGCCATCAATTGCCGCTCCGTTCACCCGTTTCTGGTATGGGTCTTGCGAGTGTCTTGTCTTGTCAGCGTTGGTTGCCAGTAACTTTTCTGGAAGTTTCCAACATTAAATTAAAAACTTTCGAAAATCGCTGTGGGATGAACAAAGAATTCCCCGTATTTGAGATTCAAGAGATTTCCTTTGCTTTGCTGGGCACGGAGCCATTGGCGACATGATTTGATTGTTACCGCTAACTAAATTTAACGTAGCCTGCTGGAAAAGGGCAGTCTGTTTGCACCCAATGTGCAGGCTGAATTTTTCAACATAGCAAAACACCTCATATTTGATGGCTATGCCGATGTCAATCCAGCTAAAATCGATGCTTAAACTTAAATAGTTTTCAGTGGGGCCCAAAGCCCCTATCAATCAACCAACCAATCAATCAATCAATCAACCCATCAACACCCATTAGCCTTGACCCACGGGTATATAGTCCTAAAAATTCCGTGTGGTGAAATTCCGAAGAATTCTCAAAGTGCTATTGAAACGATATGCCTTGGATTGTTGCTATGTTTACAGAGCATAACTGATCTGACGAGAGGGAAATTAACTCTTGATCTCCATCTTTTGAAGACTACTGCCCCGAATGCAGTGGAAGGTCATGGGTTTTCTGGGTTAATTTCCTACCCAGTTTTCCTTCCACAATAATGCTGGCCGATGATGTGTGATTGGAAAGATAGTGTCTCTCTTGCCGTTTTTACTACCCACGGGTAGGCGCATTTGTCATGTAAGTGGACTATATTTGGTTATGACTGTATATACTGAAAACGGCCACATTCAGCGCAGATAAACAAAGGGGAACTACTTTTGTTGGACAGTTACTTAACGCATTGTTTAAACAACCATCACGATACGTCACTGGTAGGCCTAGCTATTGTGTTAAACTGAATTTCTATATTCCGGTTTAGTTTGTGGATTAAAAAATTAAGAATGATATTGTAAAGCTTGCATGTAATCGACCAGGCATAGTTGAACGCTAAACCACCCTCTCATGCTCAATGGTGACACCGTAGTGTTACATTTAACTTGCTTTCATTTGACTACGTGGTGTGACTATGATTGCCGCCAATCGGCTAAACATAGTGGAGGCCCGCGGCCGTGGCTTAGTTGTAGCATGTGCGCTTCCTAAACTGAACCTGCTTCGATTTACCGTTCACGGGATCGTGTCCGCCTGTCGACCATCATGATTTAGTCACATGTTGTGGCTCAGGCAATCGAGGGGGTAGTTTTTACGAGGTTTCCTCCCGGTTTTCCACCGTAATAAGGCTAAGTGCACTGTGAAATGGACAATCCGTCATCATATAAGTGAAATACCCTTAACTACGACGTTAAACCCCAATCAAACAAACAAACAAGCTAAACATCGCGTGAATCTTATCATTGTGGTACCAGAAGTAATATCTGAACACATTATCCCAATTTATATCTAGGGTTTCAATTCTTCTAACGCTTCAGAATCCGTCCCAACCACAAAACCACGTGACCATAAAGTCAGCGTTTCGACCAATGAGGTTGTTTCTAAACTTTTCAGGGCCAAGCAATTTCTAAACCAAATTAATGAAACCAAGCATACCTTCCACCGCAATAAAGAGTCCGACACGAAGATGACTTTACTGAAATTTAACACATTTGATCCATAGTCACAATTTACAGACTGTATTACGGGATCTTGTTGCAGAAGCGAATGAGAAGACAGGGGGCGTAGCTGTAGGGCCTATATTATCGGTCAAGTATGATACAGTGTAATGCAGAGTAGCTCGGAATAAAATTCTTGGCTAGAGAAGATAAGCTGGACGACATTAATATAGTATTCCTGTTAGCTAACATGTAACAGTATCTATTTTAAAGTAAATTTAAGGATACTCTAACCGCCCCTCAGCTCAAAATTCGCGATTTTTTTTATTATTGCATATGCCAAAAGTTGAGATTGTAATCTTTATCCCAGAGCAGACCCTATAAAAAAATTTGAATTTGAAGACCGTTAATTTTCATGATAAAACTTGACTACATTATTTACAACAGGGGTGTTTTGACAATCAATTCAATACCTGGAGAGGATTAACTGTCTGACCAACGCGTATCAACGGTTTCCGTGTATTGTATATTGAGCACCTATTCACTGACGCCGCATGTGGTAGATTGGTGTTAGCCTGTTCAGAGATTGATCACAGCTTGAATGGAATTCAACTA
>JARFOD010022151.1:0-10936 GCA_031763545.1 Mopalia muscosa
ACCAGCCATTGATACACCCTATGTCAGTGTGATCTGTAGATACTGGACATGCCAGTGTGATCTGTAGATACCAGGCATTGATACACCCTATGTCAGTGTGATCTGTAGATACCAGGCATTTATGCACCCTATGTCAGTGTGATCTGTAGATACCAGCCATCAATACAATCTATGTCAGTGTGATCTGTAAATACCAGGCATTGATACACCCTATGTCAGTGTGATCTGTAGATACCAGGCATTGATACACCCTATGTCGGTGTGATCTGTAGATACCAGGCATTTATGCACCCTATGTCAGTGTGATCTGTAGATACTGGACATTTGTACAGGTTCTCTGGCTAAGAGCAGTTTTTGGGAAGAGTGGCAATGTTGTCTTAAAATAGCTCTGGCCGCGTCTGGCAGAAAACTAATTTCCCACATTAAGGAAATGCTTCTCATCTTGGTCTTGCTAATAGCAATTATTATTGGAATGCACCTCTGTCATATAGGTGAAATGCCTTTAAGCATGGCGTAAAACACCAATCAATCAATCATTTGTACATCCCAATGCCAGTCAGATCTTTTTGTACTAAAAACAGTAGTTTCTTTATTTTATTACATGTAGGGTTTCTGTAATCAATGTCATTGCGGTAAGATTTTTTATTTTCATTTTCAGCTTGTGTATTATCAGAAACAGAGAAATCTGAGAAGCAGTATTTTGAGAAATTATTAAACCAAGGTATGAATTATATTTGACGTTATATTTATTCAATTAAAGATTATCTGATTATACCAATCTATGGCACTGTGACCTCATCATATGTTTTGTTCTCATTCTCTCTCAGTGATATAAGGGTAAAATTTTGTACTCCAGAAACGAGTCATGTTTTATAGTCCTTGCTTAGTGATTTGTTTGTTTGATCTGGGCCATACTAAGGGTTATTTCACTCACATGACTATGCCAGCCATTGGGTGAAGGAAACCACCCTGACAGCACTGGCCACATACAAAGACAGGACAATCACAGGACAATACAAATACTTCACAAACATATCAGCTTTCTGATATATTCTTTATTATTTTTCGTCTGTCTAGAATCTAGCTGACTCACCTTGTTTTTTTAAAGAAGGCTCGTCGCGGTGTGGTCTTAAGTGGCCAACATTTACTGCTGTCAATTCAGGGCCTAACTCTAAGGGTCGTGGGTTCCATTCCCGGACAGGTTTCAACCTTCAAAATTTTTTGATCTAGAATCTGTTCAAACTTAGAAAGTGTTATGTTGAAATATATGTTGAATATTATATCAGCTTTCTGTTGCAGCTTTATAAAAACTGATAGCAAATGTTAGAGGATAAATTCTAGACTTTAGATTTTTTATCCATTTATCATTTCAGCAACATCGTCAAATTCAGATACCAGCAAAACTCAAGAGTCACCCATTGAAACAGTGTTGAAAAGTAAGTGTTAACAGATGCTTTATGCTGCATGGTATTTGATCATTGTTTGATTTATTGATGGGTATTTTAATCAGTGTAGCCCACAGCCAGGACTTAGTTTTTAAGCGTTGAGCTTAGGACTCACGGGATCAAGTCTGTCTGTGGGCCATCAGGTGATTCAGGTATATCAATGAGTGTCAAGATTTAGCTCCAGCAATTACAAGGTTTGTTTGTACAAGTTTTCCTACGGAATCTCCACAGTCATAAAGGAAGTGGACAATCTGTCATCATGTAGGGGAAATCCCTTTGAGTATGATATTCAACCCCAACCAATCAATGAATGTAATCCATGCCTAATTGTATGATGGCTGTTTATCAATCAATAATTACCACACAACTATTTTCTTTTGAAAAATTTACATCATAAAATTTTACACAGCTATTCGTTTGTGGCCTTTTGGATACTTACATATTTTACAATTGTCTTGATATAGCCATTATCAAGTGCATGTATTTCATTTAGACAAGGATTTTGTAGTGTAATAATTATGTGTACAAGTTGAATTGCCTGCAGAAAGGGGCAACAACTGAGTGAAAAAAAAGGGAAAGTTTGTTTGCCAGAATTGTCTCCCTTGGTGTTTGGGATGGATATCCTTGTGGTCATAATTCTTGTGTTCACTTTGAATTCAAATCTTCCAATGCCCTGTATCATTACGCTTTGTTATTTATCAATTTTAAATGTAACATTAAGATTGATTAGTTGTGTTCACTTTGAAGTTAAATCTTTCATACTGTTTATAATTACACTTTGTTATTTATTATTGTAAAATGTAACTTTAAGATCGTTTCATTTTGTTCAGTTTGAATTTAAATATTTCAATGCTGTGTATATGAAGTTTCAGAGGCTTTGTTGTTTATTAATCTAAAATGTAAAATTAAGATCGATTCATCAGGTTCACTTTGAAGTTAAATTCTTTCAATGCTGTGTATCATTACAATTTGTTATTTATTAATCTAAAATGAAAGAGTAAACTTATGATAGGAAAAACCCCCCTCAAACAGTCTGTATGCATTTTCTCAAAGACATGGGCCAAGTTAAGTGATTAACATTTTTTCTAGTTATTTAATTTTTTTGATATGTGTGTGTGGTTGTTTGATTGGGCTATTATGAGTTTCCTAATGTTATTTCACTCCAGTTAAGTGAAGGTAATCACCCTTGACACTCTAAAAAAAATTAAAAAAGACAATATTGGACAGTCACTAGCTGAATATGAAGACATCACCTACAGACCACAGAGAAGTTTCCCGGGCAACAGAAAGCTTTGTCCCAAGGATCTGCCACTCCAGAGTACCGTTCACATGTGGATCGAGTCCATCTGTCGACCATCAGGTATATGAGTGAGTCACACGATGTGTGACTCCTCCAGGTGTTCCATAGTAATTAAGCTAGAAACAGTATGAAGTGGATAATTCGTTGTTATATAAGTGAAATACCCTTGAGTACGATGTTAAACCCTAATCAAACAAACAAATCCAAGTGTCTGCTTAACAATACAATGATGAGATTTGGATGAAGAACTATAACATGCTGTATATGGGTTGATAGAAGTTTTTTCTTTTGAAATCCACTTAATTTTCATATCTTGTTTGAGTGGCATTTAGAAGCTGGGTAAATTACAAAGACATGATGACTGATATGGATTTTCAACTTCTTTATTCAAATTATTGCTGACCAATATATCCAGAAGTTGAAAATCCATATGCTGACCAATATATCCAGAAGTTGAAAATCCATATGCTGACCAATATATCCAGAAGTTGAAAATCCATATCAGTCGTCATGTCTTTAATTTTTATAGATTGAAAACTTGTGCTTGGTGGAAATTAATTATGTTATACTTCTGAGAGCAGCTTAACGGCCTGTGGATTTGACTTTTATTAACCAATGAGTGGACTTTTTATTAGGTACTTGGCAATCACATACATTCTCTTTTGAAATTAAAAAAACCTGCAGAATACATGTACATAATGTAAGTTTTTCTTATTTTTATGTTACAGAACATTTGATGCACGGTTTTGCAGCTCATGAAAAATTTTCTCAGGTAAGCTGTAACTTTTTACCCTGTGGCAAATTGGTTCCTGATAACTCTAAACCAAGATTAGCTTGTTTATACCAGTCAAAATCAGAACTCTAATTAAACTAAGGCCTTTATCATGGATTGACGTCAGCAAATCCAGGATTAAGATTAATAGAACTTAAGCAAATGGGACTCTAAGATCTGAGATTATTCACAGCGTTAAGGGCAGTATGCGTTGAGCATATCATACCCATTTTATTTAGAATAGAGAGAACATTTATTTAACAAATTTTGTGATAACATAACTTTGGTGAGTTACAGTTTAGTACCACCTTCCTATGAGTGTAGCTTTAAACACCAATCAGTCCAGTTATTTGAAATGATGTTATTTTCGACTAGCTGATAACTTCTCTGTGAAAATTGGGCATTGTATATCCAGGCATGTGCTTTTGGGAAGAACGGACTTCACAGGGTCTTCCCACAGTTAACCAATTTCATTTTCGGATAACCGCTTCATAGGTTTCCCAAACCATTCAATAAAGGTGTTTTAAGTAGCTTTTTACAGTTGATTTTGAAACTTCATCTCAGATGGGGGACCCATGGCCGTGGCTTAGTGGTAGCAAATGCGCTTCTAAACTGAACCTGATTCGATATACCGTTCACCGGATCGAGTCTGCCTGTCTACCATCAGGTATATGAGCAAGTCACATGTTGTGGCTCCGGTAATTGCGGGGATGGTTTTTACGAGGTTTTCTCCCAGTTTTCCACCGTAATAAGGCTGTGTTAACCTGTGTACAGTGTGAAGTGGACAATCCGTTTCTTCCATAACTCAAAATCAGCAGCCCCGTGAGGGAGCGGGTGGGCCATGGCCCTGAAGAATACTCCCTCGGCTTCCTCAGTAGAGGCGAGAATAGAGGTTGTTTTCTTTTGCCCTGGTGTTCGCAGAGCTAAAGGGTAACAGAACCAGAAGTGTTTGTGATGTCCTGTTTTTGTGTCCGTCATCATATAAGTGAAATACCCTTGAGTACGACGTTAAACACCAATCAAACAAACAATGACAAACAAAATCAGCAAAACTGTGACAAATTCCAATATCTTCGTTGGAAAATGTTACAGCACCGGCCTGTATGTGTGGGATGGTTGTCCTAAAGTCAAGCCAAATTTAAAATACAGACAGTTAGAGCAAAACTGTATTGTGCCACAACTTAAAACAAAATGTTTTAAACATCAAATCACAATGTTTATGTTGAATCACAAACAGATATTTACTAGGGGTGATTGAACGATTAAAACTGTTGGTTTTTCATTTGTCTGTCTAAACTTTGTACTCAAGAATGTTTCATCTATATAACAACAGATTGTTCATTTCATTGTTCACTGTCTCTTTAATATTTAAACGAGATGGACAGGCCTGATGAAACCTTGTAAAAACCACCTGGGCCATTGCAGGAGCCACATCATGTCTCTCACTCATATACCTGAGGGTTGAAAGGCTGACTCATACCCGCATATGGTATGTGGGAGTAGGATTAATGAGCAGAGGCGCTAACCACTCAGACACAGCCATGGGGCTAAATCCCACGGAATCTGTTCCTATTATGCTGTCTCTAGTGTACTTCAGAGTATCTGTTTTATCATCTTTGCATCTAATTTTGTTTATTTTTTAGGACTTATATAAAGATTTCCACAAGAAGCAATCAAAACTTGAAGAAGAAACAAATAATACAGTGTCAGAACTTCAAAATCATGAATTGTCAGTAGGGGGTAAGTTACGTCATTTAAGCAGGACCAACTTCAGCATTGATCCTTCACAGATGAATGTATACTAACTACGCAGCCCTGTGTTCGTGTTTTATATAGAGAAAAAAGGAGGCCTCCACTGGGTTAAAATTCAGGACTCATTCATCGGTGAGCCTCTATGGCTTTATAGGTGGTAAAGTGTTGGGCCTGTTACTAAAAGGTCCTGGGTTCAAATCCCGGTGGAGGCAAGTCAATTTTTCTCTCTTCATTTATTTCAAAATACATATATATGCCAGAACCAGGCTTTCGGATTTACTCAAGCAAAAACCCATGGGAGTAATATATTTATTAAACAGCTGCTCATTTATTGACTGTTTTCTGTAGAGAAAAAATGGCTCTCTTGACTCACTGGGTTAGAAATTGGGACTCATTATGCCGTGAGCCTCTGTAGCTCAGTCAGTAGACCGGTAACCCAAAGGTCCCAGGTTCAAATCTCGGTGGAGGCAAGCATGTTTTTCTCTCCTCATTTGTCCAAAATACATGTAAACATTTTGAAAACTTTGTTATAAGTGACATTTTGATTGGTCTACCATTTGATCTATCAATATGGTGTAAAATAAGGGGATATCCTAAAATGTTTGCTACAAATTTGAATTTAAGAGTGTCCAGCTTAAAAAACATGTAAAGGCTGTGGACAGCCTATAGTCGAACAATTAATTATCTTTGATTTTTCTAATTGGTTTGTGGAGTGTTGGGAGGGAGTGTCCTGTTGCTCTGGTGATCTAAGATCTAAGGGGCACCATGAAGCCCATTTATTTGTGATGTCTTGGTATTACATCTTGTGGTTGTCTTGTATTTGTCACTGTGTGGCCAGTGTCATCAAGGGTGATCTCCTATTAGGCTGGCATGCTGTCATGTAAGTGAAATAACAAGTATGGTTGCTGTTATACCCCAATCAAATAAAAAAATAGGTGTGAATTGATTCGTGTTCTGTGCCATGCTCAAGGGAAACCATAAAAAGAAATGTTATTTATAAATTATATTCTGATTGATAAAAAATCTTCCCCCACTGCTACCAACATGAATACACTGTTTATTAAAAGGATGTGTGGGGCTTTTAGGGATTCAAATGGACACATGCAGAACATTCACTATACTGTTAAATACACCATATCTACCACATTTTGGACTGCTGGCTGACTTAACTTCCATCCCATGAGAGTCTTTGATAATTTTGAAATTAAGATTGTAAGAAAATGATATATTTTTTTTAAACATGAATAACCCCAATATTGTCTATAAATTGCTAATCCTAATTTGTCTGTATACTTAGTTTTCTTTTTGTTCCAGAAATACAATCTCAGACTGAAGATCTACGGAATACACTGGAGCGGCAACGTGAAATGTTATCCAAAGAACTACAGTGCTGTTTGAACATGATTGCTACATCTTATGACAAGTAAACAATAATTATTAACGTTGTCATACAAGACAAGAACTGGTTGTAAAACTGAATGAAATGCATGTAAGATAATGTGTACAACTTCTCAGTTAAAGCATGGAGTTATATTAGAAGGAGTTCTAGCTTGCTGATCGGAAACGGTGACTGTGCTAGACTATCCCACAAGATTCTTGAGTATATATTCTAAATTTTTTCAGAGGAAGGGCAACAGCCTATATGCGCAAAACAAATGCTGTTTTATACGCATTTACACTATTCATCATCTGTACCTCACTCTATCGGGACATAAGATACACAAATAAAATTGACAATCAGTTTTGTAATTATAATGATTTTAAAATGTTATTTTGTAAAATATGTTGGATAGTTTTTGTCAGTTTACACATATTTCCACCGAATGATTCCCCAAAATGTGCATGTTGTTTCTTACTTGAATGATCTATTATATTTTATAGGCTAACAGTGCAACCGTGACATGGTTTGATTAAAATCGGCTATAAAAAAAACGGAAAATTGACCCATTGTTATTTACACAGAGAAATCTGCTTAAATAATAATATTCAGCATTTTAACATTGCAATTTAAATAGTTTCAGCATTTCACCAAGATTTTAATCGTAAACCAGTCTAAGTGGTGAGAAAAGGATTATGGCATAACACAAGATTCCTCTTAGACATAAAATTTAAGAGTTTGACAGCTAATCAAAAATACTTGACCACCAAGTGAATAAACTCCCCTGAAAACGTATGTGTGCAAGCATGAATCAATCTTTTGAGCATCAATCATGTTCACTCAAGCGCGTAGATTCCAGCTGTTAGGCTTTTGGCAGAATTGATCATTGCACACTTAGAAGTGGCGGATCTATTACTTTTTCTGCTATACCTCTATGGTTAAAGAAAGCACAACAGAAAATCAACCCTTAAAAAAGCCTTAGTATGGTCTAAAAATATTTTGAAAAAAATTACATGTATTCGTTGAGGGAAATTCAATTTTGATTTAGTCCAAGACCCAGTTTTTCAGTGCACTGGTAAATTTAATCCGCCATGATAGACTGTCATTTTATGTGATAGATTAGTTATTTAATCTGCTATTACCGACTAATCTGTCAGCAACTGTACCAAGGGATTACATTTCTGTTTCAGTTACCTTTCAAGTCACATTCCCAGTTTAGACATTTTACCTGTAAAAGTTTCTGTTTACCTGTTAAACAAAGATATCAGAATACCTAATATTTATCTGAAGCCAAATGACAGGTGAGTGAATGTGTTTATACTTAAGAGCATGTGTCTGTAAATGTAATCTGGAAAATGCCAGAATACCCAAAGGTGTCAAGACTGGTTCCATACAGTTCATATAAAAAAAATAGCAAAACAAAAGTCTGACTCAAAGCCTTGGCTTGGTGAATAGCATGTGCCCTTACTAATCTTACTTCATCGAATCCTATGAACAATGGAAAGTGGGCCATCTATCATCAGATAAGTGAAATACTCTTGAGTACTCTTAAGTAAACCCCAATCAACAAAGAACCAGAAACTTCCTGTAGCCCAGATATATGTCAATGCAGTAAAAAAAAACACCCCTTCTAAACTTCATTAGCAGATGTACCGAAATTCATTTATTGCCCCATTATAATATATAAACAACAATACATGTCAGATATTTTGTATATCTAGCAATGAATTGCTGTAGATTGATCCATTGCATGGTGTGTTAGGATGAGCTCAAGGGTATTTCACTCATATAACTGTGGTGTATTTAAACAGTATTTGACATAAGCAGCCTGGCATAACCATACAATATGAAGTGTTTTGCTTTGTTAGAAAGTTATTCTTGCTCCAATGCTAATTGAATACTCCAAAAAAGCTGCCTCGACCATCAGGTATATGAGTGAGTCACACGATGTGGCTCCAGCAATTGCGGAGGTGGTTTATACAAATTCCTCTGTTATAAGGCAAGTTATAAGGCAAGGAACAGTGTGAAGGGGACAATCCGTAGTCATATAAGTACAGGGGCAAATACAACTTTTTAATTTGGGCACCATTTTTACTAACAAATCGACCGCATAGCGGAAGCCGAGCCTGGAACAGGCGAGCGGGGGGATGGTCTGGAAGGGGGGTAGACCCCCTTCCACTCTTTAGGAAAATTTTTAAATCAGCTGTTGTACGAAGGGCTATTTTAGGCAATCTGACATATTATTAATACTAGTACGGCCGTAGTCTTACCAGTAGCAGTCTGTGGTTGTTTTTTAATAAAGCGTCGGATTCCCCCGCCTGTTGCCTTTAAAAGTTCTGCAGTCCGCTTTTGGCTGTAAGCATAACTGGCATTCTTGGGGTTTATTTTCTTGGGGCATTTTGTCGTCTGCTTTCTTCGCAGGAAGTAGAAGTCTGCTCGCGCACACAACCTTACCTTGTTTCGCGCAGCCTGCATAGCGATAACTTCCGGCTTGCATTCAGCAAAGTTATTAGAGCTATCATTTCTCGCGATGCAAGGTTCATATGATTCGGGTTGTTGAAAGTAACATTAGCTATTTACGTAAAGCACATCTTTTTATGAAGTCGGTGACAAACACAACCGTTAGTGAGCCATCCCAAAAGTAAATACAAATCGTAAATTTATTGCATATTAAACTAAAATATCTGGATGTTTTCTCCATAAATTTGGGCCTTTTTTTGGCCTTAATTTGGGCGTTTTTAGACATCGTTTATTTTGGGCGCTGTATAGCGGTATAAAATAAGACCTGTATTTGCCACTGAAGTAGTCATATAAGTCAAATACCCTTTACAATCTTAAACCCTAATCAAACAAACCAACGAAGCTGCCTCAAGGCAGATGGCCCTTTGATGTAGTAGTGTATCTACTTATGTATTTTGGTATTGGATTGGGAACTGTGAATGCTTTATATACCTTAATGTTATTCACTCATAGGACAGTATGTGACCACAAAAGATACCCCTCATCAAAGTCTCTGTCACCATAAATTCAAGAGAATTATTGGATACAAAACATCTTACATGACCAAACAATATTAATAAGAACTGTGAGAGGCATTTTCGATGTACTGTTCACAGAATAGAGAGAGACCCTTGTTTCCTTCAAGACATAAACATATTAAAAAGAACTGTGAAAATGTGTTTTTGATGTACTGTTCACAGAATAAAGACCCTGGTTGACTTAACTCTCTGGCTAAGGGCTGTTTGTTTAAGAAAAGCATTTTTGTCTTTACTTAGCACCGGAGGAAAATTAACTTTCCAACATGATGGAAATGATTCACATCTTGGTTGTGCTAGTGTGAATTATAGTTGGAACACATTGTGTCATATAAGTTAAATACCCTTAAGCATGGTGAAAACACCAATCAATTAATCAACTGTGTTGACCAAAGGTATAAGATGTGAAGGTGGCTCTGCCAACCATATGGGGCATTTTGACAAGGTTTCCTCCATGTTTCCCAAGGTATTTGGAGTGGGACAGAGTCAGAAACTGCCAATCCATCATCAAAAAATATAATACTTTTGAGTAGGATGTTAAAAATGAGAAACTGATAATCCCTTATCATATAAATGAATTACCTTTGAATAGAATGTTTAAAAGCCAATGTAACAAACAAACAAATACTTAGCATACAAGTTATGTATTTGGATTTTGTTCATCTCTCAGCTTATCAGACGTTCAATCAGTTTTGGAATCTCACATGGATCAAATAAACGACCCGATTGTCAGAATGGGTGAAGATGTACAATGGCTAGTATTTGGGTACGTATTATTTTGATGGCGCCTTTTTATTTAAACTGGTATGTAATTTATTCCGAAAACTCTCCGCTCCTTAGCACTGGGAGCACAGGGTCTATAGAAAATTCAATCCCAACCCACAACCTCTTAGCACTTAGACCACATGTTCTACAGAAAAAAACCCTCTTAACCTTTCACCCCTAATCATTGAGAGCACAAGGGCTACAGAAAAAAACCTCTTAACCTTTCACCCCTTATCACTGAGAGCCCAAGGTCTACAGAAAAAAACCCTCTTAACCTTTCACCCCTAATCACTGAGAGCACAAGGTCTACAGAAAAAACACTCTTAACCTTTCACCCCTAATCACTGAGAGCACAAGGTCTACAGAAAAAAACCCTCTTAACCTTTCACCCCTAATCACTGAGAGCACAAGGTCTACAGAAAAAACCCTCTTAACCTTTCACCACTTAGCACTGAGAGCCCAAGGTCTACAGAAAAAAACCCTCTTAAT
>JARFOD010022162.1:0-10936 GCA_031763545.1 Mopalia muscosa
GTGGGCCCCCCCCCCCCCCCCCCCCCCCCGGTTTCCACCGTAATTAGACAAGCAACAGTGTGGACGCTCTGTCCTTATATACATGAATACCCTTGATCACAGCGTTAAACACCAATCAAACAAACAAACCCTGCCCTGTGCCTTAGAATATTTAGAATCCGTCCTGACGATTTATTATAATAAACCGGACACCTACTATTAAGGCCAGATGAACTTAAGTCCCTTGTGCAAATTTTCGGGGCTATACAAGTGACTGTTTATGAGATTCTCAATTAGGTAATTACCATGTGAAAAGAAGAAGTCAAATTTCTTGGGATAATGGGTCTAAATCTAACAAAAGCACTAAATTTGTTTAAGATTTTGTCAGACATATACGATCTTGTTTATTCAGAACATATCGGACTTTAAATGAGTCCAGAAATCACTAGAACAAAATAGCCAAAACTACTCCTTTTCTTGACCAGATTATATTATTTGTCAATACGTATAGCAGCATGGTCATTAGATTCCGACTAATACAGGCGGATACAGTCCAATTACCAGAAAGTGTGTTATCTTACACAATGTTTACGATATTTTAAGGTCTCATTGAACATTTTAGGCTGAATATGGACAGTTTCTTCTCTTTTTTACAAAAATAATAAAAATTCAAACTTTATGACAATGGAAATAGATTGATTAATTGATGCTTTACACCGTGCTCCTGGCCATTTTCTATTATATAACGACCGTGTATTCCAACAATTAGACAAAACCAGCCGCGACGGGCCCCACACCGCAGGGTCGTATTAGTTTCAGAGACATATACTGTAAATGAACATCGATAAGATATTGATCGAGATTAATCCGGCGTGACATGAGACACATCAACCCGTTTGTCAATGATTCTCGATAGGGAGTCTTATTTAGTTCCTCAAAGCAAATTAAGTCGACTGCCACATTTTGTCAGCAGCGACTTTCAACGTGGTACGTCATTTCCGGTATTGCTTATTGGTCTCCACGTCTGCGTGTAGAGCTATGTTTACGGTACGTTTGCCAGTGGAATACGATCATTACCAAAAGCAATTAAAGTTATCATAGTAGGCCTATAACCAGACAAACCCATGTAAAAAGGTCAAAGAACTTAGACTTACACTGTGCTAAACAACTGTTGACCAGTTTGCTTCTTTGTAATGAATGACCTAGCCTTTCATTCGTCGCTTGATTTAGCCGCTCCCAACAAATGCGCGTAGATTATAATCGATATCCATTCAACCTCAAACGCTTTTGACAATATTGAGAAGGAAGCTTAGTTAAAAACAGATGACATCTGTCACGATCCTTTAAGAGTGTTAAATTAGACTTGCGATCGCCTTGATATATCGATTTTCCTTTGAAACAACAAATAGGTCCATCAAACATTTGGTGCGTTCCAAAATTACCTTTCTTTTGCTTATTGGTGGCGACAACCAAACCATTCACAAAACAGTTTGAAGGAGAAAGGACATTTTATTCTCGCAGCGAAATTAATTGATAATTGTCTAGTGTTTTTAATTATTTTGTGTGACAATTTATGATTCTCGTGCCCCACATGTTAATTTTATTATAGTTTTAGTTTCATAAATCGGGCCTCTCAGCAGTAGAGAGTAAATCCTGTAAACTGTTCAGATCTTCGGGCGAGTTCTCATACAAGGTCATTTAATTATTTTCGCTCTATTTGTAGGAAACATTTGTGTGATTCCCAAAATCAACTATTAAAATGCATTTACATTTGGCAGTGATTGCAATGACGTCATTTGTAATGCCAAAATATCCGGTAGAAGTTGTTTACGTCACACATATACAAAACTAATAAAGTTATATGATTTCTGACATTGCAGGTATGTGTAATAGATGATTCAGAGAGTTTATGCGTTTCCCGGTCCGTTGTCAATAGTTCATCTGTGAACATATTGCATTTCTATGAAAACTGTGTTATAGACCGACTCTATTGTTAAGTCGATTGTGATAAACCTACATAAAAATAAAATACGTATATAAACTCTTAACCTGGCTGCAGTTTTTTAGAACTTTATTGAGAATTATGCAATTCTTATTTCACGTAACCGCCATGTGAAACCATTCTTTGTCGACAAAATTCATAATATTTTGAGGTTTTCAAAAAATTCATTTTAAAAACTTTGGCCAAGTCTCTTTTTCAAGTTAAAATTATTTTTTTAAAAAACCCCAAAAACACTGAAATTAGGACACAAATGAGATTTGACAAATCACTGCAGCAGAATTAGATGTTGAGAGGCAGGCGAGCAACATTTCAGATAAAACGCAATAAGCCCAACAGCCAATTAAGGTATTGGCGTGGTTACTGAAGGAATTTGTATATGTCCTTGTCCATAAATGCCATATTATAGAAGAATCCAAATTGACTTCGTCCACTTTCAACATCGAAACACTGATTGTTTGCATTTTGAAAAATAAAAGAACTGACTGAGACAAACGTTCTGAGTAAACATTTTAGACATAATGCAGCTATGAAAGCCGTTTCGGATTACATGTCATTCGTCCAATTCGGAAACCTTGCTGATATGACCAAACAAAATTGGCTTGATTTTTTGTCGCGTTTATTGAATATTTCCACAAAAGACGTCAGAGCCATTTTCACGCAGACAGGTATATATTAGGAAATAATCTCATGCTTTTATATCATACAAATGTATTGATGAGCGCTACCTCTGTCTTGAAGAAGTTGTGAAATTTACAAGGAGTTAGGTGAAACTCTTTCACAAGTCGCATTTGTTTAATTCAGAAGTAGACAGTCCGTCGTCATATAAGTGAAATGCCCTTGAATTCCACGTTACGCCAAATCAAATAAAAAGCTAGCAGAGATTATTGCATTATTTCCTTCTTTTGTTTGCGATTTTTTCAGACATAAGCTATCCCGTTTATTCTGAACATCTCGGACTTTAAATGAGCCACGAAAGTACTAGAACAACATAACGAAACGTACTCCTTTTTTGTCCAGATTATAATCCTTGACAATACGTACAGCAGCTTAGTCGTTAAGAGTCCCACTTCACAAAACGATACAGTCCAATTACCAGAAAGTGCGTTACCTTACACAGTGTTTACGACATTTTAATGTCTCTTTGGATTCTTTAGGCTTAACATGGACATTTTCATCTCCTTTTTACAAAAGTTGAACATTCAAAATTTATGACAATGAAAGTGGTTTAATTGATGCTTTACAGCGTGCTCAAGGATATGTTCACTTATATAACGACCGTGTATTTCAACAAATTATGACACTTACACAAACAAAACTATCTGATACCCTTGAAAAGTTAATCTTCTTCTCCAGTTCTTAGTTAAGACAGCAGTGTTGCTCTTTAAACAAACTGTCCGTTGCCACTAGGGATAAATAAGTGAAGAAATTACTTCGACATTCCCAGGACAAGTCGATAAATTTCAGACATAATGAAGTATTTCAGCGAGCAAAAAACAGAGTCTGACAAAAAGTTGGAGATTAATGGTATGATCACAGCACACTATATTAAAGTGCTCAATAAAATGAATAATTTTACTTGACCCCATTGTTTGATAAAATAAAGGCTGAAGTCCTTTTAAAGGCCTAGTTGAGACATATCGGTCATTATCGGATGCAGATACTTTTACGTAGAAACTAGATTGTTTTTTTTTTTAAATTTTACTAGTAACAATGCTGTCTTTTCTTCCTACAATCTTAAACAATAATGCTGCTTTGATGGTTCCTTATAAAAGTGGATGGTTATATATAGCTAGGCTACTTGAGTCTTCTTAACCTTTAGAAATATCAGAACGCTACCATGATTTTGCATTTTGTCTTCAGTATATAGCAATTAAATGACCCTTATCCCGACTTAAACCATCTTGTTTTCTTCCTTGAACACTTTTGGTTTAAACCAACCCATAAAACTACCACTCGACGCTTATTTTCGTGCCAAAATCAATCATTTATCAGCAGTACCACACTCGCTAAAAATGTTTTCCCGCCATACGGATGCATAGGGATTCAACGCTATTTGTTATTCAGAATCAGGCCTTATTTCAACTAAAAGTTTTGGTGGAGCTGTACGTAGTAGCTCTATTGACTGAATAATCTATAAGATATGTATTCGCATTTAGGTTCTATATCATTGGGACACAAACGGTTTTGTGATATAAGAGAGAAATACTTGGAACAGTTACTCTGAGGGTTCCATACAGAAGCATTTTTGGTTTCCACCCGAGCCATGACTGAAAAACCTTGAAGGGTTCCATTAGAGCCATTTTTTTAGAATAGTGTAGCACCGGAAGATGATTCACTTTCCAACATTATAAAAACACCTCACAATTTATTGATGTGCACAAAACACTAATCACTCAGAGGAAATTGTTCCTATTAAATTTGTCAAATTTAAAAAAAAGAGGACATTTTGGGCTAACAGAAGGTTGTGTAGTTAAAAAATTCACGAAAGCCATAATAGACAAATTTCAACATTTGGCTATTTATACTAATTCTTTTGGTTCAGAGTGTATTTTTTACACTCTGCAAAAAATAGCACTGTATATGGTCATAACAGTCTGCGCCATACTACAAAATAGCCATAGCCGTGCCGCTTGCCATATTGCTTGTCAACGCCCTTCATAGCCGAGTTCTAGACAATCCACTTCTAGGTCTTGAGAAGACGAGGAAGAGTTCTACTTCCTGTGTTGCATCATATTACCTCAATCCACTTCAACGGAGGGTTAGTAGGCAAGAAAACCAATCTGTTTTTGTGATTTCCCGTGATTGTCCTGTATTTGTTTTGCCTTGTCAGCTGGTTGCCAGTGAAGTCGAGTATGGTTTCCTTCACCCATTGGTTGAATAAATTTGAGTGCAGCGTCAAACCAGAATCAAACAAATCAATCCATTACATAGACTTACTGGATTCTCTATTATAAACTGCTATTAAAATACACATTTTAAAGAAAATTGTTGTAAACGCTCAGTGAAAATGTCGGATATAATTTGTTTTCTGTTGTAAACGCTTGACTCTATGTCATAAACTTAGAGTACAATAATAAAAGGAAAGTATACTGCTATTTGTATTTGTCGGCCACCTTCTGTCGATACTTTTATGGGTTAATCAAAAGATTTCTTTACCTTCTTTATTAAACGTCAGAGCGGAAATATGCGTTCTCTAGATGGAGGTTGTTTGTTTGAAGCGCACCAAGGTTATGCTCTGTTTTATACAACAAAGAAAACAGTTCTCATTTTATGACCGTAATTGCTATCGAAATACACCGTTGTCGTATACCGCATGGCGGATAGCACGGAGCATTCAATCGGAAGCATGCTGTCTAAGTCGTACCGTAAATGAACTTGTAAATGAACATCAACACGAAAGAAACTGCTCAAGGTTAACATCTGACTACTATTGTCACATAAAAAACCACTTTGCCGAAGGTTTGTCAATAGGGAGTCTTATTAATCAGGAATGTAAAAGTCGATTTCTAGATTGTCCGGTATTGCTTATTGGTATAATACATGTAGGTGCATTTTGATTGACGTCCCTTAGATTGACCAATGAGATAAAATAGAGTTTCCGAACAGTTCAAATGCCCTTCTTTCGATCTATGTCCCCTTTTCGCATGGCAATCCATTCGGCACGAAACCCCAACCGAGATTTTCCGAAACCCGGTTAATAACTTTGCTTTCAGATCTGTAACAACAGCCTGTTTGTTGATGGGGAGCATTGTATTGTTAGACCAATCAATTGTGGAAATGTCCAATCAGTTCGACCAACATGGTGCCAAACATCAGTTGACCAGTTTGTTTCTTTGCAAACACTTAAGCATGTGTAATGGTCTAGCGTTAAATGCTGTCCTCTCTCTGTAGTGCTGTTTTAGCCACGTCAAACATTTCTACGGGATGACAATCGATATTCATTCTACCACCAACGCCTCGGACAATATTGAAAATGCAGCTAGTTTGAAACCGATGACATCTGTCCGATCACAAAAATCTATAAAGCCAGAATTGCGACCGTCTTAACTTTTCACGTGTCTGCTGAAACACCCCCTCTGAAGTCCTGCCATAGATCAGGTACACGTTTAAATGACTACTTTGAAGTTGATACCAATTAACCAATCACAACAAATAATAAAGCACATGAGCCTTCAATGTCCACGATATTTAATTATGTAGGACAGCTGATAATGAGCCAGTGGAATGGAATGCAACATAAAGCCGATCTGTTTGTGATGTTTTTGTATAACTTTCTGTGATTGTCTTGTATTTGTCCTGGGTTGTCTTTGTTTGTTGCCAGTGGCGTATGGGGTGGTTTCCTTCACCCATTGAACTGACATACACGCCGTCATTTGAGTAAAATAACCCCAAGCAACCAAACAAATCTATTACATCTACGTATTTCATCCTGTTCTACCTTTGTCTGTGCTTTAGGGGGTTACTCCATTCACCAATTGTACTGGCACACCGTCTTGTGAGTGATATACTCTTAAGTACGGCGTAAAAATCCAATCAAACGAACAAATCGTTTACACTAGGAATGGCTTCTGACTGAAACGACAAATTGTAGTTTGATCAGATAAATTGTGTTGATAAAAAACAACATTTTTTTTTTCGGCAAGACTTTAAACGCAGCTTTGAAACCTGCTTCATTATTCCACTCGATTGATTGGGAAACTTTGAACAAAACATATGGTTTTGATCTTGGATGTCTTCTTGTTAGAAATTGTCAATAAATACGTCAGGGACATATTTCGGCGAATGTCTCTTATGTCAGGAATTATCTCCAGGCTATTTGCACAATAAAAAGGGATTTATGAGCGCTACAACCTTTGGAAGAAGTTAGGCAATATTATATGTCGTTAATAGAAAATCCTATTCAACGCCTATTTTGATATTTACACTAAATAAGACAAAACATACTGACTGGTGTAATATTTCACTCCTTCTTCTCTATTTAACAGTGTCAATAACATGTCGAATAAAACGAGTTACAGCCATTAAATACGTTTGACAGAATAATATTGTATTCGGGGTGACATTGTCAATTTTAAATTTATAAACTCACACTTAAACGTTAAAGGAACAAAGCTTGAGACAGGTCAAAAACTATCCCAGTCGAAAGTTTTAACCAAAGTTATGGAGCTGGATTTGAAGATTTTGTGGGTAAATATATGATAATTCTACAGGCTATGAACTCATAGTAACTTTTATTTAGGGTACAAACGTTAGGGAAACATCATTGTTAGGCAAAAATACAAATGACGTTTGGTGGAATACAGTATTAAAATGTTGAAAAGCTCGAATGTACGTAGAAGTGTATCTACTGCAGAAGGTTTGAACATATTTGTGCCGATGATTCCGTGTAAAATTTTATCAACTTTGAAAAGCTTACAAATCATATTTTTCGTGTGCCTCAAAGATATGTTTCATCACTGGCACATATAACATAAATGGGAGCTATTTACAGATACAAATGTACCGCTATTACAAATAATTGCTTCCATTTTCCTTGGACAAAATGTGCCCGCAAAAGTGATTATGTTTTGAAAAGTTTGTATAGTTCATTTTGTTGTTGTTGTTGTTGTTGGCAAGATTGATTTCCATTCCAATAATCTTAATGAAAAATGACATTCCTTATCCGGTAAAGTAATCTCTAAATAAAACCCTGTTTTAATCATCAATATAAACCGGATACGTCTTAGAAAATTTACAAAACCTCTTTTAAATAATAAGGAATATGTTTAATTAAGTTGATATTGGATTAAATTCACTAAAAAAGGTCATATGTCGTTTTAGTGGTCAAATCTAGAAAATGTGTTCGGTACGTGGATGAGATATAAAAAATAACAGTATTTATTAAATGTAGAGAAATCTTATGGGTTCTTTTTCAGGTGCCATTGCATTATTGTGTTTTTTGGATACAATGCTAACAGCATTTTCCTCAGCCGTCAAAGAAAAAGCCAGATGAGAGCATCTCGTAGAGGAAAGGAATTAGAGAAGACAGCTCAGACAGTCCTTTTCTTTATGTATTGATTAATACCGGATGGGTTGCTGATTGGACTGTTTATCCGAAAAGTCGGGTACATTAACAGCCTTGAAGATTTGTTATGTATCACAGATGTCTTTCGTCTGTGGTGTTTTCCTGTCTGTCAGTGTTTTTTAAGGCTGTTTAGGATAACAAAACCTCGTTTCCTTTGGAATGGTCAGCTATTATTATATCAAGTAAGTTACTGCTTCGACATCTCATTAATTGTATATCAAATCTATGATGTTTTTGGTACAGTTTATTGTTTCACTTCCATGCAGTCTTCCAATAGCTGCAATTATAATTGCTCTTGGAGTCTCCCATCATTTATCAGATGTACCCCTTCAATAACAAAGAGGACTTAGTCAGCAGGGGTCTTGACTTATAGTGATTAGCGTGCTCGCCTATTTATCCTACTCCGATAATATTAATCTGACGTAATCTATATTTTTGTTGACAATACACATAACTTCCCTTGATTACAAAGTTGTCTCATCATTGTAAACTGACAATAAATCCTTGGAATGGTCTTCTAATTGTTAGTCTTATTTAGACCATTAAAGTATACAGCGGATAACAACACAATCCAGAAACAGTGACATGAAGATTATTTGTTTCAATGGGGTTTAACGTCATACTCAAGGGCATTTCATTTATATGACGACGGAGTGTCAACTTCTCACTGCTCATTGCCTTATTGAAGTGGAAAACCGAGAAGAAAAACTACCCCCGCTATTGTCGGAGCCACATCGTGTTACTCATTCATATACATGATGGTCAACAGACGGACTCGATTCCCTAAACGGTAAATCGAAGTAAGATTAGTAAGCGCACTCGCTACCACTTAGCCACGGCTGCGGGCGTGACACGTAGAACAGCAATACATAAATCGGACACTTATATTGCAAGATGATTAAAAGATCCTTCGTAATGCAGAGTGAGTGGTTGATGGAAGCGTCCTACTGTCCTGTTGCTCTAAGTCCTAAAGGGCAGCATGTAGTCGATCTCTTTATGATCACTATATATTTTGTCTTGTCATTGTTCTGTGTTTTGCTTCGTTTTTTGCCAGTGTTGGATTCCCCTCCCCATCTGTCGGGCGTGCGTCATATGAGTGGATTAACCTCAAGTATACTGTTATACCCCAATCACCAATCAAACAACCACAGCACGCAATAGTTTAATTCTTATACTTCTACATATGTACTTACACACATGTCTATGGCAATAGGCTTGCCTAACTTTTTTTAAACCGTTTGGCTTAGCAGTCAAACAAAATGCCAGATGTGTTCTCTAAAGAAAAATAGACAACTTTTTTTTCTTCAACAAAATCGGAAGTCATTCTTATTGTTTAACACTCCATAATTCGGGAGTTTATTTACCGCTGAAAAATCCTAAACAACGTAGTTAATGAATATCAGCTTACAATTTTTCGTGGGATGGTTGATTGATTATAAAATCGTTAAATATATTATTTTTAATACGGCTTAGTTTCCCAAAAAACCGTAACGAGAATTAGTGAAATAAACTGGTACCAAACAAATCAGAATGTGAGGAGTTTTGTACCTCATATAACTCAGTGTTTTATGACGTTATTCCGCTGGTGTGATATCAAAAGCAGAAAACTCCTAAGCGCCGTGTGTTAGCTATAGCATCATTAAGTCTATCATTTAGTTCTGATTTTTTTTTATCGAGGAGCTACACTAATAGATCATTATTATCATTTTATTTTTTACTGTCTTTCCCACTGTATGGTTTTTCCGATTGAGCGAACCAAACTGGAATGTGATGACATTTTCATATCCGTTCCTTGACTTTGATTTATTAGCGTTTAACCCAATGTCATCGACAAGCCGTGGTAACCTACTTTGGTTTTTTTAAATTGTCATTCAGACTATGATTATGCTGTAGACTTGTGTAATAAAATTGGATTTCAGCTGTCAGAATAGAAGGAAAGATAACTGTCTAATCTAGAAAATATTCAATCTGACAGAAAATACATGTATGAACTCAATTCAATATTGAATTGGCAAGAATATCGGATTCCAAAACATTTTTACTGTAAACAAATTACGGTACGATCTTTTTCCGGGCCAAAATTTCAATACTCACGCCGTTTCTATGTATCAATTCAATAATATGACGTTATGTTTTTGTGTTCGTTGACAAAAACTGTGAATATTAGCTTATGCAATCAACTATGGAATGCGAAACATAATTTTCAATTAAAACATCACTTGAGCAAGGTGCCGTGAGAGACTTTCCGGTTCTAGCTGTCCCTGAGTTAAGGGTCACAAAGACGCTGATCTGTTTTACACGCTCTGTTGCGATGGTTCTGTCTTGTCAAATGATAGAAGCGGAAATATAAACTGGTTAAAAGTCTAAGTTCCCTCAGACAAAGGACTGTTCACACGACAACTTTATAAACTGACTCTAAGCCTGATCGGAAATTTGTTCGGAAAAATTTAAGCCGGTCTAGGTTGGCAGTGTCATACTCAATATATGAAACATATAAACCGGTTGAAAACACCCATGTGCGTCCACACGGACAAATTCTAACCGGCTTCTATTGGAGTTTAGCCAGTTTAAATGTGGCCGTGTCGACAGGCCTAAGTTTCATGCAAATTGGCGTCGATGGTGGTTCCCTTCACCTTTTGGGTTGGCTCACCGTCATCGGAGTTAAATAACCAGAAGTTCCGTGTAACATCAAACAAGCAACCAATCAAAGACTTTACACGTTTTGTCTTTACCCTAAGGATGGCAATTCCGTAATTTTTAACACAAGCTAATGCGTAGTTTGAAACGGGTCTAGCGTTTTTGGATCAGTATTACCAGAAGTCTATCGAGTAGAAGTATGAAACCAGCCATTACCCTGTCCCAACGGCATTGTGACTTTTGGTGGACTTTCA